>VOPJ01014050.1:203775-263157 GCA_014673585.1 Semibalanus balanoides
TTAACCTGTCAATGCATTACCACCTCATACCCAAGACACGGCAACCGAAGAGTGCACTCACAACGCACGCTATTAATACACCAATGGCCGCATATTGCCCCCCAATCTATACCCATAATGACTGATAACGACTCCCGATGCGCGCGGCCTGAATAAATACTCAGAGAGTACCTATATTCAGGTCGGCCAGCGCCGATGCGCCGGCATCGACTCGTTCGGCACGCGACACCGCCCCGGCCCTTTGAGGCTAAGTGGATTCGGCCGGTGGTCGGGGCGGGACCACTTACCTGGCCATTGATCTGTCGGCGCCACTGACATGATTACTGGACCGGTATCGGCGCTGAAAGACAGGCTGGTGTCCGTGTGGTCAGTCGCCGGTGGAGAGTTACGTGATGTCCGTGTGCTTGATCCCGCCTAGGCTCAACGCCGATGCGGCGTGTTTTAAAGGATAGTTTCACCTTGAAAAAATGAGAATAAGCTAAGAAGATGAAGAGAAGCAAGAAATTACGTATCATATTACTAGTAAGTCAAAGAAACCTATATTTACGCGGAAAAAGCAAATTAAAATGTCAATTATTGGTGATATTTCATATTTTTTTCCTCAAAGTAATGCGAAATCAGCTTTCTTAGAAGCACGTATGATATCAAACGTCATCGATTTGGAGGGATCGTGGCGCATACAGACAGTACTTTGCCTAATTAACTTGTTGACATGAGGAAAATGCTAACGCTTTTAGAACCACGGAGATTAATTCGAAGTCAAATCACGTGCTTATTCATTTATTTATTTGACATAATCGTCGACGGGATAAAACATTAATGGGCGAAGTCACATAGATAAAACAAACGGCAGAGAATACAAATATTCGTTGCCGTTATTCGAGTTTATCCAAGAAGAAGTTTCCATGGTTCATCTATGGACGTTGAAAGTTGTGTTAAATATGTTAACTCAGCCTATACCATGTATTCATTTACGACAAATTATCAGTGTATTCCTTTGCATAATCAGTGCAGTGAAACGAAGTTATTCCTGAAACCCATGCACGCCAAGGAAGCAAAGCAAGTTGAAAGACGGATTTCGGCCCATCTGTAAGACTAGGTACGTCTGAATAATTTATGCTGAAGAATGTTACTGAGAATAACGTTTTATAGACGATTTAAGCATCAAAATCACAATAAATCCTTCACAAAGTTTATTCTTGCAATCCAGGGAATGAGTCTGAAACATATGTTTTTTGTCCAGTCCAGCCACTAAGTGTTTCTATCAAAAACTTTCCAACAGTCTTACGTCATCTCTACGTGCATAATCCATGCGTCACATCAGCAAAAATCAGCCAATCCAGCATTGGAGTTTAGGGTATACCCGGTCTCGACTTTTAGGACTGAAATTAAAATAATTAAGAGGTCTTTTTGAAAATGTGAAAGCGTCACAAGTCATTTTCGAGCATGCGCACACTTGGCTATCTCAACTCAAAAACCAATGTTAAGGTGAATATTCCGCTTTAAATGCATTGTTCTGATTCCTGAGCTCCCAATAATGTGTCCTGAGGTCTGGCTATCCGTTGTTATTACGTTTTCAAATAGAAACCTTTTCACCGTCACTCCTTCTCTGACGTTTCTTATTCATGACGCATTCAGGATAACTAAGTTAACTTCTTACGCAAAAAGAAATGATGAGATTCAAAATAAACTTTTTCCACGATCATAAGCATCCAAAGCCGAAAGTTAGTAATTTTATATCACTTTCTGTACAAGGTTTTTACGAAAACTGCACTTATTATCTCTTTGATTGTTATCAGAATCAAATAAGGAAACGCCAGTATCAAACTGTCAGGAATATGATAGCTTTACCGTTGCTAATATAGGTCACTTTTTGAAGCGCGTCTGTCAGAATAAATAGAACAATGGTATGCATTGTCAAATCAATTAGCTACTGTCTAGGTATGAGCGGACACACACGGTGCAGACATTCAGCAGGTCCGAACCACGGAGACCTTCTGGTCGTGACAGCACAGTCACACACAGCGGGCTGGAAGCGTGCCGGTGCATGTCCCATTGTGTCCAGCACCGTCACGCTGTACCGGGACCGGGAAGCCGGGAGGCCCCTCCTGTCACGCTGTACCGGGACCGGGACACCGGGCCCCTCCTGTCACGCTGTGCCGGGACCAGGAAACAGGGCCCCTCCTGTCACGCTGTGCCAGGACCGGGAAACCGGGGCCTCCTGTCACGCTGTACCGGGACCGGGAAACAGGGCCCCTCCTGTCACGCTGTGCCAGGACCGGGACACCGGGGCCTCCTGTCACGCTGTGCCGGGACCGGGAAACAGGGCCCCTCCTGTCACGCTGTACCGGGACCGGGAAGCTGGGCCCCTCCTTTCACGCTGTACCGGGACCGGTAAGTCGGGCCCCTCCTGTCACGCTGTACCGGGGTCGAGGAGTAGGTCACGCCTGTGTCACGCGGTGTGTCCGACACCGAGCAGGGACGGAGGGGGCCTGTCACGCCGCACGGACAGAGAGGGCGCCGTTTTTAGGGACACGGTGTGGATTGCAGGGAGGACAAAAGGCATAAAAGGCATATGAAATGACGAAAAACTGCTACGCATAGTTATAGGAGAAATGTTTATATGAAGCAAAATAAAATGTATCCCGTCGAAGAGCGCCACAAGTTTTTTGGAAATTAATCAGAACTGCATTGGAAACTTACCTTGATTTATAATGTAAGGTACAAGATATAAAGTATTCTTCATGGCTCCGAGTGGAAGATAAGTATATATTTTCCAAGCGTGTGACTGAAAAACCGAGCGACGAAGGAGCGAGGTTTTGTCAGGAACACGCGTGGAAAATATTTCCTATCTGTTCCACGAGGGGAAACATTGAAGAATTATAATGACCTTTCTAAGTAGAGTTTGAGTCAGTCCAGTTCAAGTTCATTGCTTGAATTTTTCGTCGGCGTGTCCTTTATCTTGCATTCCCCAAGGGATGCAAATTATAACACATATTTCACTTTATCGTTGAACGAGATTAACAAGTTTTATTTGCATGCGGCAGAAGTGCAGAAGATAATATTCCTGCACTGCAACTCAATGGAAAATTCCAACTCTACTTAGAAAGATATCTATATTTTTTCTAGGTTTAGAGTTTGATTTTCCATTGGGTTCTGCATGCAGGAATATTTTTATCTTCGCACTCCTCGAGATGCAAAGGAATAAAGCATGTTAATGCTCGATTCAACGAAAAGTGAAATAATGTGTTATATTTGGCATCCCTTCTGAGAGTGTAAGATAAGTCACGCGGAGTTTCGACAAAAATCAAGTACAGAAACTTGAACTGAACTGAATTCAACTTACTAGAAAGATATAGCTTCTTCATGTTTCCCCTCGTGGAAATTAGGAAATCTTTCCGCGCGTGTTCCTGACAAAACCTGCTCCTTCGTCGCTCGGTTTTTCAGTCACCCGCTTGGAAAATATATCCTTATCTTCCAATCGGAGCCATGAAGAATACTCTTTAAGTTAGGTACCTCCATTTTCACGGTACCAGAAAATAACTTTAAGTTATTTGCAAATTGTTGTCACTTGTGTAAAGTATGTTGTCAGCGGTTTGAAATCGCTGTGCAGTGTGCTCTGCCTTCGTCGGGAGAGCATCAGGTTAAGAGCTGAAGCCCGACCGGGTCCTTTTGAAATATAGATTAATAAGTAAGCTGTTTGTATCAAATTGTGCTTAAGCCCTCTGATGATTTATAGGTGGTTCTATTGTTTTAAATTATGTTGGCCGCAACCAGTGTATAGTGCAATACACCACAATACAATGTAGTGTATGGTACAATGCACAGTTATAAGCGATAAGAGCTTTTGCGCCAATCCACGAACATTTGTGATCGTCTTTGTTTGCAATATTGAATAAAATGTACCCAACAAAACAACCACACAGTATACCTATAGCCTCGGCTTGACCTAGACATTCGCCGGTTAGTGGTGGGCGCAGGCCCTCAGGACCAATTGGACGAAAACGCTGAAAGAAACGGTCAAACAAAACGGATGCAATTAAGCTTGGTGAAACCGATTCATGAACACATAGATGATAAGATTGTATCCAGCTATGTCATTGTGAGAAGAAAAGGTTAAAAGCTTTATTGTTTTGACTAAGGACATTCTTCAGAATACACCATTGAAGTACACATATACAATCTGTACCTATCTCTATTAGCAAGTGCATCAATACACGTCCATGGATATTTATGTTTGCATAGGAGCCTGCGTATTGCGGGTGCAGTTACTAGCTTTGTGCGTTTATATACTGTTCGTTTATATATTGATTTATTGTTCGTTGTCATGGATGGCCTTCAGGCAGTCACGTAGCCAGGATTTCGTCCAGGGGGGGGGGGCGCCTCAAAAGGGCCCTTCCCGAGCGTTGAAAGCTCCCCAAATGGATGTGAAAAACTCATGGATTTCGGCCACTTTATTTTGTGATGCACCAATTTTTCTTCAAGTTTTGATGATCTGGATTAGACCAGGACCCTCAGGGCCCTCAGAGAGGCCCATGAGTTAGGCACGTAGGCAGGAGTTCGTCCGGGGGCGGTGCCTCAAAAGGGTCTCTATCAGACACGTAGCCAGGATTTTGTCCAGGGGAACCTCGAGAGGGGCCATTCCCGAGTGTTGAGAGGGCCAGTAGAACGGATAAGAGGGTCTGCTCCCTCCGTAATAGTGGGGGCCCATTTGGCATGTTCATGGGTTCTTCTGACCCGCTCAGGGGCCCTTTCCACCTCCCCAGGGGCCCCTCCGACCTGCCCAGGGGCCCTTACGACCTTCCGAGGGGACCTCCGTGCTGGCTAGGGGCCCATTCGACGTGTTCAGGGGGCCCTCTGACCCGCTCAGGGGCCCTTTCGGTTTATCCAGGTGCCCTCTGACATGCACATTGCACAGGGCTCTTGTGAACGTCCAAGGGCCCTTGGGTCTTTCAGAGAGGGCCCTGGTTGACCCTAAGGTCTAAAGAACCTCTGAAGTGCTTTTAAATCTTTAAAGACCACGCTTCGCGTGGTCTACGACCCATGATACCGCGCTTCGCGCGGTCTCGTCGGCCCTTTTCTGCGCGCGCAGCGCGCCGAAAAGGGCCCGCCTGGCCTCCAAGGGGGCCGCCGGGCCTCCTACCCCCCCCCCCCAGGACTGCCGCCTCCGTCGCTGCCTTGGCTACGTGCCTGCCTTCAGGTATACCTACATTTTGTATAAGGGTCTCGCTCGAGCAGCAAACATTGAACACAAAAATAGAAACTACATTTCGGATCTGGTTCCATTCAAATGAACCATTTACGTTGTCCATTGTTACATATGTTATGCTTTGAAACGTTTCTTTACATTTATTTGGTGAGCTGCAGGAAGTGAATTACAGCTTGTTTAAAGGTTACCAACATGTTTGGCATTCATCTCGGAATATGATATATAAACAGGATTCAAAGCTGTCCAAACAGTTGATTTGCCAGACCACGTTGACGCATTGCGCCACCAGCGACAGGATATTAATCGCCATTGTGCAACCGACATCGATACACACATGCGACATTGCTTCAGCCACTCTGCTGTATTACCGACACCGGCCCTGATTGTGTTATCGCGTGTCGTCTGTGAAAATGTGGAGACATTAATACCCTGTCCCTCTGTGACAGACACACGATACACTGATGGAACGCTGAGGTTGGGGGATGTGATCGGTCACGGCTTACTGGACGTTCTGTGTCTGATGGTTTTCGTTGGTATAACGATGGTCAGCAAGTTAGCGCCGATATTCATATATTTAATATTTGTAATTGTATACTCAAAAAAGCTTTACCAAAAAACACCCAGTCACGGCTTACTTGGGCCTTTTGTGTCTGATGGTTTTCGTTGGTATAACGATGGTCAGCAAGTTAGCGCCGATATTCATATATGGAATATTTGTAATTGTTTACTCAAAAAGCTTTACCGAAAAACACCTGGATGGTTAGCGGTATCAGTCTTTTCAAAGTTCCGTAAAGTGTAGTATACAAAGTTGGAAGTACAGTTTGAGTTTTCGGACTTGTTTTGTGCTTTGAAAATGGTAAAGAGAACATTCACGCTGGTGTGACCAAGGCTAGATAATATATCATTCTGACGTAACCATAAAACGTTATTAAACTGAATCTTTCGTAGACTCATGAACATGACTATCTATCCACATGACAGTTGACACCAGACTGAGGTCGATGTGCCGGGCCCGGCTCGTGCTCACCACTCAGTGTTTCTGAGGCGTAGCCGGGATCAGGGCGGTGCCGGGATTCAGGGCGGGTTGCCGGGGATCAGGGCGGTGTCGGGATCGGCCCGATGACACCACCTGACATCATATCACGCGATATCACGGGCGCCTCCTCTGGTCCTGTTCCATCAGCGGCTCGGCCCGGCTCTCATGACCCTGCACCTGCCGACACCCGACCAGGCTCGAGTTGACAGCCTCCTCACACGACATGAAGCATGACGGACATCTCCTGACACGCAGCTACCCGGTGATACTCCACCAGCGGACCGAGCAGGCCGGGTTCGGAGCGTCACCTCTGGATATAACTCGGTCGTAGATGTCATCCCGGTGACGTCTACATTTAGGCAACCGAACTGGCCTGGACAGGACCTTTGGTCAGACCCCGTGTCACCGGGTGACAAGACCTGGCAGACGTGTACCCGGGTGAAGGACCTGGTCAGACGTGTCACCCGGGTGAACAGGACCTGCAGACGTGTCACCCGTGACAGGACCTGAGTATCAGACGAGCACCGGGTGACAGAACCTGGTCAGACGTGTCACCCGGGGTTGACAGACCTGGTCAGACGGGTCACCCGGGTGACAGGACCTGGTCAGACCGTGTCACCCGGGTGACAGAAACCTGGTCAGGACGCGTCACCCCGGTGACGGGACCTGGTCAGACGTGTCACCCGTTGACAGAACCTGGTCAGACGCGTCACCGGGTGACAGGACCTAGGTCAGACGTGTCACCCGTGGTGACAGAACCTGGTCAGACGCGTTCACCCGGGTGACAGAACCTGGTTCAGACGTGTCACCCGGGGACAGGGACCTGGTCAGACGGTGCCACCCGGGTGACAGGCCTGGTCAGACGTGTCACCCGGCTGACAAGGACCGGGTCAGACGTGTCACCCGGTCAGACGTGTCACCCGGGTGACAGGACCTGGTCAGACGTGTCACCCGGGTGACAGGACCTGGTCAGACGAATCACTCGGGTGACAGGACCTGGTCAGACGTGTCATCCGGGTGACAGAACCTGGTCAGACGTGTCACCCGGGTGAGAGCGCCAGGTGACGGGTCGTCACACGCCGCACTCCCTGTAATCGATCGGGGATTAGTGCTGCAGAGGTGTCGGCCAGTCTCGCCACCCGCTGTACCTCCTGTACCGGCTGATGATTAGTAGGGTGTCAGCTGTCCGGACAGGTCGGGGTTGCTTCACTCGGGAGAGCGAGGGAGATAACGAGACGGCTGGGATCAAAGGGATGACGGCATAGAGCTCGGCTTCGCCAATATTACTAGCAGATCTTTTGTTCTGAAGTTGAAAGCACCGTTCTCTTCATTGCAGTGAAAGAGCGATGCTTATTCCCAGGAGTGTAGTTTCCAATTCAATTGGGGGGTTTCAGTCCCCCAAAAAACTTGGGCTTCAGCCCCTTCCCCCAAAAATGGACGAGAAAGTGTGTCTAATCCGGGGAGAAATCCATATTTTGTTGATTTTGATGTTACTTTAAGCGGTTTTTCCTAGATCAGTCCCCCCGCAACTTTCTAGAGAAGCTACGCCCCTGCTTATTCCACCGCTGTTTATGTGGACATGCGCGGATGGCGGATTTTCCGATGAAAACAATAATTATGGGTTGTAGTCGGATCATTAGAAGAAATAGCCGCGCTCTAATGGACAGCGATTGCCAAATCATTTAGATTGAGCTCAGCCAACATGGTTAATAGAGGATACGACTGGCTGCTTTAGTAGAAGTTTCTGCTATGAGGCTTGACTTGCATCCAGAGAAACGCAATTACTTGCAGTTGGTGACTTGCACCGACATTTTCACCGGAGTCTGTCCACTTCCCTTTATTGGTTGTCTGTACAATCGAGAGAGAGAGAAAAAAAACGTTCTGCTTCCTTTCAAATAAATAAATGTGCAGCTTGTACGTCGCAGTTTTATACCACAGATACGTATAAAACACTCACAGCACGACATTCGCTTGGTTGACGCGCTGGCCCAGTTGAGTGATGACGCTCAGGAATCAGACTCTCGATCTCTGCGGATCTGGGTCCGGAATCCGGCCTTCTATCGCTCGAAGCGTGACCGGGCTCCATGTCCTGTACTTCTGCATCTCTCCTGCTGGCCGGCGGTGGCCCCCCAGCCCCCAGTGTCCGGCTCGGAGTCTAGTTGAGGTCATCTAAAACGGTTTCAGCTGGTGAGGTCAGGCCGTCCGTGGCCGGAGTCCACAACGACCATTCTCACAATCGAAGTCCGCTACGTGAATCTTGAATAGCATAGCCAGCGAAACGTCCAGCTGCAGTGGCTTTCTACTCGTGAACTTTTCAGCGAGACTACTGCTTAACTTGAAAGTAAATGTTGCACATCATATACATATCACGTAACTGACGCATCGTACGATGAAGCCTCAATGCCTCCATATATGTATTCTACTCACCAACAGAATAGCCCATAGTCGAGCGTCAAATGCGACTGGCACCTCCTGGCTCCTTCCAGAGAATTGTGAGTCATATCACTGTTGTATAAATGGGCCTGACATTTTTTAAGATCCCAAAGATACAAACCTACTATTGATCAATGGGCGATGTGTTACCATTCTGTGGGTTGTTCACATGGCAGCAGTTGCAGGACAAAGCATTTCTGCAAAGTTTATATTCCCATGCGCTGTCGCTGAGCAGGACACCTGGGATCTTTTTCTCAAGGACAACCGGTAACAAGTATAATTTCAAGAGGACCCAGGACCCAGTCAAAACTGTTTACGTCGAAAAGGTCACTGTAAGCCAATGGGTGGCGTTTGAAGGGAAAAGTGATTGGCTAACAACGGCTTTGTACGAGAATACAGACCAGCCCCATGCAATTATTCCGAGCTTGATCCACAGCCACGTTCGAATAACTTCGGAAAACGACACTTCTCAGGACATTGCAAAGTTGTATCTGATGAGAAGTGTGCGCTTGTTTTAAGCGCTAAGCTTATCACGTCCTTCGAACATTTGTCCCCACCGAATCCCGCGACAGTCCACTGCTGCCGGCACCTCTGTACACTCGGGACGATCGGTGGTAACTGTACCCACCCTCTCTCAGCGAGTACAACGAGCCGCTGAGAGGGCCTGGTGGGCGCGGTCACGGCCCGCGGCGGTGATAGGTCATCGCACCGCCGGGGTCAGACGGGTGTACGGCGGGCCTGCATACCGGCCAGGAATGCACCGGCCCACCGGGCGCGCGGCATAACACAACAGTGCCCAAGCTTCCGCTGTGTAGTGATGTTATATAACTGAACACAGGTGAAGCTGCTTTATTTACGCAGTGAGTTGATATATTTCCCAAATATATGACAAACATAATAAACGGTATCAGCGGTGTATCAATACATTGTTTTAGCATCAGCTCTGACACTGAGATTGTTTGATGATGTTCGGCTCTGCTGTATATGCCTGAGACGTTTTCATCTAGACATTACTGAACACTGTCAAATGAGCCGTCACCGATGGGCGGATGACTAAGAGCTCATCTGTTCGCTGCGCATAATCTCCCATCCCAACTGTCTCCCGACCAATCGAATCCATTTAAATGATGGAAACGGCAATCTATAGACCCATCCGACCTCGGAACGTGTTTATTTGTAAAACATGAACATGTGTTTCTATGTCCGGTCTGATTTACCGTTTGTAATTATCGAACTG
The DNA here is from genome assembly GCA_014673585.1 of Semibalanus balanoides. NCBI lineage: Eukaryota > Metazoa > Arthropoda > Thecostraca > Balanomorpha > Balanidae > Semibalanus > Semibalanus balanoides. Next base: position 213,691 of record VOPJ01014050.1, read on the forward strand.
TGAAATATTATCCCGATTTGTGGTTTGATATATTGTGCGTTCAGTGATGGTTTTCTTTGGTTTGGTTTTGCAGATGTAACAGGCGTAAGAAACTCGTCAGAATATGAGCAACAAAACACAACTGATAATAAACGAACCGGTCATAAGTAACGAATCGTAAAGCAGCATACCGACCGCATCCCGTAGTGACTCGTAAATAGATCGGAGATAACATACTGATCGCTAAGGGTGGCACATTCAGAATAGCACAAGCGTAACTGGTTGCTTTGAACCAGCGTCGGCTTAATTCAAGCTCAGCAGTAACGCCGGGAATGTTCGCTAAAACACTACGAGGTCCTGTAACTTTCAAAACTACCATTTGCAGTGCAGTATGTTGAGATTTGTCACCAATGGTCCAGCACTTGCTGATCCTGTTCGAACACTTACAATTGCATCCGTAACGGTGCCGAAGCTTACACCAGACTGCGCCGCTGTACTGCCGAACCTCGGGAGGGGATCAGTGACGTCATTATGAGTGGCAGTGACGTCACTTCCGGTGGACAGCTCCGACCGGATAGAGTCGGTGTCGCCTCGGACCTAATCCGGTCAACACTCGATCAGCACGGACGGGTGCAGTGTGAACAGGACACCCAGTCACCGCGTACAGAAAAATGCCGCAACATAACCTGTCCGCGAAACAGCCGGACTAAGCCGTTCGTGTTTGGGCGAGAGTTACCACAGATAACAAATACCGGAAGCAGTGGACATCCCGTGATATCGTGCAGCATGCAACGGAAGCGATACACAAGGGTGATGTGTGTTTAGATTTGGTAGGATAACATCATTCTTTTATGTATGTATTCCGACAAATTGGATTAAATTAGTCAAGCTAATGTATATATGATAATGTATTGACCTTATTGTGAATCGATTTGAAGGCCAATTTTATCAATGAAAATAATTTTAAGAAAACATTAAAAATCATAACAATTTTCATTGTTTCATTTATATCCTGCCGGGAAGTTTAAGCATCATCCATAGTAGCAAACCACGCCTTAGCAGTTTGACCCTTTGATTGCCTGGTGCATCCTCCTGAAGAGTCGGATTGATTAAAATTGTCATTGATACTATTGATATATTTAACGCCGACTTTATGTAAGTCGATGACACGAGCGACAATCGGACACGAGCCACAATGTGCCGCTGAATGAGACTTTGACACATTAGACAGATGCTGCAGCTTGTGGCATTTAGCCAGTGGAATAGCGGCGGGAAAGCGCCCATTGACAATCCGGAACTACTGGAATGTTTGTTAGCTACGAATATGTCCGCACTACGGTCTAGCCACCTGCTACGGATGAGGTGCTCTTTCCGCCTGGGTAGTGGCTGCTACAGGCATCAAAAGTCAGAGTGCGTCAGGCGTAGTTACTAAGCGGCGCTGTCCTGCAGTAACCTGGCGTGGCATAGGCTGTAGCGAGTGAGTTCGTAGTATCGGGTATAATGAGTTGTCACGCGCCGGGATATATTCACGGGCCAATTACTTTTGTTAATTGATAATTTGCTAATTTGTTTCAAAGTTGTTCAATACAAATTCATTTTTAAAAGCTTTGTGCATAAGAGTTCCGGGAAACAAGGATACATATATTTGCTAAATAAGCCATCAGTTTCTGTAACGATAATACAGCAGTGTGCCACCCAGATTGGATGTTCCTAGTAACAACATAAATATAGCTGAGACGCCATCGTGCGATGGCGGGCAGGCTGGTTTCGCTGGCTTCAGCAGCTCGTCTCACGCCACCGTCTCGGAGGCGGCGGAGGCGGCGGAGGCAGCGGCGGTAGCGGCAGTGGTGGTGGCGGTGGTGGTGGCGGCGGTGGTGGTGGCGGCGGTGGCGGCGGTGGAGGCGGCGGTGGCGGTGGCGGCGGCGGCGGCGGCGGTGGCGGTGGCGGCGGCGGCGGCGGCGGCATTATCTAATGCGTACACGGTCTAGCCGATAGCACTACGCATGTAATTAGTACCTACCGGACCCTGCCCACTCTGCTGCTCGGTATTCTACAGCGGTCGGCTGGGAAAGTGGGTTCGACGCGTGCCGGAGTGGGAGCGGGCCCTGAGTGGACCCGGAGAGTGACCCCGCCGGTGACCCGGGGAGTGACCCGCCGGTCAGGGGCGGCTCGCCGGGCCGGATCACCCTCTGATCAGCTGATGGACGAGCGGAGAAGGTAGCCGTGTAGTCGGTGGAGAGCTGCCCCGGCTGCGGGGGCTGCGGGGAGCGGCACAGAGCGCTGCCGCACGGAGGGATGATAGAGGAGGTAAGAGAGACTGTGGAGGATGTAAGTGGCCGCCCCCGGCCGCAGTCAGTTCAGGGAGTTCACAACACCACCCGGGTCAGCGGGGAGAGCAGAGCTGCTGTTCGGCCAGGGAAAGTGGAATGGGAGGTGCGTGATTATGTGTTGCAGCTCTGACAAACGCCAGGGCAATGCCGATACGCTGCACGCTCTTCAGTCATCTGTCCAAATTATGTGCCAGCGCTACCTATTTTAGTGGCTGCACTGTAGGTGGAAAATATGGGAGCACCTGTGGCATACAGCTGAGTCGGTCTTTTAGTTTGCTTATAAACAAGAATATGCCCCACGAAATATTTCCATTCAACACAACATCTAGAATATCACAAAGCTCATGACATATCTATATTCTCCAAGCTCTCCACTATTTCCGCGCCCACTTCTTCCCGTCTCCCAACAAAGCCGCAGTGACGCTGCTGTCGCGGCGTATCATGGCGCTATGAACGGCCCTGCCTTGACACTTCACAGAGCCGCGGGTCGGCCGGGCCCACAGAGAGACTGACTGACACCCGCTGACACCTCAAAATGAGCAGTGACAAGGCGCGCCGAGCGGACAATAAAGCCTCCCGCCGCTCGCCGCCCGCGCTGCGGTGGCGCCATGGGCTTTACCGCGCACTTGAGGCTATTGGTGTTAAGGGCCAGTTGCCGCCATTGTGAGTCACTGTGCGTGTGAGGTGGCTGAACTGAACCATGGAGTGTGCGCGAGTTTTGTGTGAATGTGTGCCCATGCGTGCGTGCGTGTGTTTGTGTGGTAGTTTGAAGCGTATGTGCGTGCGATTGCCGTGAGCACATGCGCGCGTGGGCCTGAATGTGATAATAATTTAGCCGAATGAGGTCAACATTGAATCAGAACTGCTGATCAGAGCAGAGCAGCATGACAAGCATAGCCATCGGTCTTTGATTGTCATACGCGCTCCAGACGACTGAATGATGACGGTACGATCTTCCTCTTCCTCTGAGACACGAGACAGGCGGACCGAGAACGGAAACAGCCCCACGGCCCCTGGGAATGATCTCGGCGGTAATCCTCCCGGCCCAAACGACTCCCATTCGACTGCTGCTAACGGCTGCCAGCCTCCTCACGGGCACTGAGGCACCGCCAGAGATTAGTGACGCCGAATCAGGCCGTGCTTTGCAGCGGCGCTAATGGTGCTTAGCGGTGGAAGCGACGGCTGATGAAAATATAATGTAATCATCACCATTTCCGCCAAAAGAAGCGCACGATGTCTTCGCGGTTGCATTTCCGTCAAGGCTGCAGTTCTCCGGCGGGGACAGAGGCATTGCAAAGGCTGTATTTAGCCTGATGACGGCTCGTAAGAACGGGGTGATAAGTAAGAAGGCCGCCAACACACCAAGGCTAGCCAGACACCACGGTCATAAGCGCAATAACACCGGAATGGCTGGCTGCGGTAACACGCAGATGTCATTTGTCTGCCAGCTTGAGGGCTTTTAGATGCTTTGCTCGACTGCTAATGATTGTGGCTGTTGAACCTGGGAACATGACAAATCCTTTTAGCACTTTGACCCCTCATCTTCCCATCCACTATATAACAGACCACCCAGGGGAAGGTCATTCTAGAAAGGTCCTGGTGTGGTGTTAGGAGCTGTGCGTGTTTCACAGGTACTGCCATGTCTAGGTGATTCTTAACATAACTTGCACAATCGGTTCTCGCTCCCTTCTCAAATCATCCTAAATAACATCATCCCATTGATAGATCTCATATAGCACTCATATTAGGCTTGACGCAAAACGAAATGACGCCAATATTCCATCAATCCCTAATATCACGAGGCACCAAGCATTCGATGGCAGCAGACCATCACATCTAAGGCGATCACCACCCCTTCCGATTTGATACAGCAGTTGTAGTTCATTTCATTCATTTCATTCATTTCATTAATTTCATTCATTTCATTCATTTCATTTATTTCATTTATTTCATTTATTTCATTTATTTCATTTATTTCATTTATTTCATTTATTTCATTCAATTCGTGCATTGCATTCATTTAATTTATTTCATTCACTTCATTCATGTAATTCATTTTTAACCCCGGAAAATATTTTTAGTCCATCTTAAAGTCGACAGCTAGCTCCAACACTACGTTTTCACTGCAGTATGCTGTATGACGGATTGACATAAAGGACAATGACGTCATCAGCTGACATGCCGACAGGTGGGCAGGTGACAGTGTGACAAGTGGACAATATCGCGCGGAGGACAGAGTGAGAGGGTGGATGTGACGGATGATGGCGCAGTGGGCGGCAGACGGACGACCTACAAATAGGGGCGAGACACGACACTCGCCAGCTTCCGACCCACAGAGGGCGCGACAAACACAGACGCCTGTCACACACAGACGAAGGGCATCTCGCCCAGGAAGATGTTGTGACACTTAGCTGTCATAAACAAGCGACGCGTACGGAATGCAAACACTTGTCTCGAAATCAACCACCAAATATCGACATCACACATTCTCATTGATAAAATCGTAAATTTCGCGCATGCCTCCCACCGTCCAACCCTGTATCGTCCCACCATCAAGCCCGGCAGCCTAAATATGTGTAGGTATTCTTGCAACTTCAGGCGCAGGCAAGTAAGTAGGCACTGCCAGGAAAAACTGTGCGTTCTGTTTCTTAACCATATTTCCTATAATTTAGATTCATGACGCCAACGTCGTTCGCGTCCTCCACCTCAGTGAGAGATATCCCCTGCTGACCCGCGTGCCTGTCTTGACTCGGCTATCTGCGACCTTTCAGTGCCTCCGATAGTGGCGCTGGGCGGGTCGCCAGGCATCCTGTGCCTCGCGTGCGTCCCATTCCGTGCAGTGGGCCCGTCAGCACAGGGCGGGGCGGCACCGCCTAGTGACCCGGACGGATGGTCGCCGGTGTCGCAGTGTGTCAGTGACAGACAGTGTGTCAGTGTCAGTGACAGACATGACGCGCCGCCGGTCGCAGGGGACGTGTCGGAGATAGAAGTCGCAGTACTCGCCCGTCGGCAGGTCACCGCCAATGTCAGCCGCAGATATACAGGACCGGCGGGGCTGACGGCCGCGGATATGGCGACAGCAGAGGTAGAGGTGGTATACTCTGGTGCGTTGACATCAAACCCCTTGTCCCGCACGGGTTACTGCTATGACGTTTGTATGTGCGTGAGTATGGGTGTATGTGTATGAGTGTAAGGATCTGCTCAAAGGATCCTAGAAGAAGGGATAGCAGAAGAAAGAAAATCGTATTTCAACACAAAACACAAGGCCCTTGTTCCTCCGTTATAACTGTTCTCCACAGCCGGTGCCACCACTGAACTGTGCTCTGACCCGGAATGAGCCGCTGTGTATCAGCTCGACGGGGTGTGTGTGTCGTGGGCGGAGGAAGAGAAGAGTGGAGATCAGCAGCCCTGCGGCCCGGCCCGGCCTAATTGATGAGGGTGGAGCCGCAGAGTACACAGACACACACACGCACATACACAAACCCACGCAGGGTGCGCGCTGCGGCCGGCAGAGCGGCGGCGGGGATACAGTGGCGCAGCGACGCCCTCCGGCTCAAAACAGCCGACAGCAATAACAAACGCGGCCGCTATGAGGACCAGATAAACACGCCGTAAAAACGCCACCGCTCACCGCTCCCTGCCTACCATGCAGCGCCGGAGAGCGGCCACCGCCGCCGCCCTCACCGCCGCCCTCACCACCGCCGCCTCCACCGCCGCCTCCGCCACCGCTCACCGCTCTCTGCCGACCGTGCAGCGCCGGAGAGCGGCCACCGCCGCCGCCCTCACCGCCGCCGCCACCGCTCACCGCTCCCTGCCGACCACGCGCGCCGGAGAGCAGCGCCACCGCCGCGCCCTCACCACCGCCACTCACCCACCGCCGCCTCACCGCCGCATCAACCACCGCGCCACCGCTCACCCTCCCTGCCGACCATGCGAGCGCCGGAGAGCGGCCACCGCCGCCGCCCTCACCGCGCCTTCACCACCGGCCTCTCACGCCTCACCACCGCCGCCACCGCTCACCGCCCTGACCGACCATGCAGCGCCGGAGAGCGGCCACCGCCGCCGCCTCACGCCGCCCTCCCCACCGCGCCTCCACCGCCCATCACCCACCCGCCACCGCTAACCGCTCCCTGCCGACCATGCAGCGCCGAGAGCGGCCACCGCCGCCGCCCTCACCGCGCCACTCACCACCGCCGCCTCCACCGCCCTCAACCACCGCGCACCGCTCACCGCTCCCTGCCGACCATGCAGCGCCGGAGAGCGGCCACAGTCGCCGCCCTCACCGCTGCCCTCACCGCCTCAACCGCTGCCACCACCATCCCGTCGTGCTACCGCACTCGAATGTTAATCGAATGAAAGTCGAATACTACTGTGGTGTCCCGAGCTATGGAATGACCAGAAGGTAGGCAGCGCAGAGGGCTAGTACATCTGCAAATGTTGCGTTCAAAATTCCCGGATTTAATTTCGCTTTGCCCAGTTGTAAACGCAGATTCTTAGTTCTTCTGACTTCAGTTAATGTCACTGAAGTTTGGCAGTGTATTTTACCTCCTGTGCTAATTTGGAGTTTTGAGGTGCAGCAGTTGAAATTAGATGAATTCATCTGGAAACAGCATGACAGCTTAAAACACGATATGTTCAGGTAGATCGATGACTTTGTATTCATATGTCATGTATTCATAAACAAAGATAATAGCCGTTTTCACGATGGATTATTTTGCGCGAAATGTTTTAAAACATTTCGCACAAAATAAGCCATCATGAAAACGGCTAATAATCATAAAAAAACATATTTGTATTCGGGAATCGAAGCTGGATCACATCAGCGGGGAATAGATCCCATATATATGTTACTGATAAATCCGGGTGTTTGCAAACGCCCTAGGATTTCAAAGGGCGTTTGCAAACGCCCTAGGGTGTATGCAAACACCCTAGGGTGTTTAAAGTCAAAATTTAGTTTCGGCTGCCGAAAGGGATTCCAAACAGTTATTCAGCCGCTGGCCCGAACTGTCTAAATATGTGAACGTATATCCCCGTACATAGAGCTGGTGTACACAGCCCCCTTTCACGACTTTCAGAATCCCTTCACGATGACGTAGCCCCGGCTGTCAGAATCCCTTTACNTTTGTTTGCTGTTTAACTATCATTTTAGGCCCATGCGCCATATAAAATCACCGGTTCCCTAAGATCTGACGGGAAAACGGGTCTGACGACACAGTCTAGTGCTTATCACCAGCAAAAAGGGCGTCCAACTAGCGCTCGTCACAAACTCTCGTCACATGTTGAATACTTGGTTTCGCACGAACGGTCTGAAAATAAACACGTCAAAACCTCAGCTAATCGCTTTTGGTAACCGCCGAAATTTGCGCATTCTGCCAAATTTCCAGCTCAACTTCCGTGACAAAACCATCCAACCTGTAACGAAGTAAAAAATATGTATATTACTTTCGATCGAACCCTGTCGTGGGACGCTCATTTGTCCCACGTCAGCAGCAGCTGCAGAGTATCCTGACCGGCCTCTCCTATGCGCGCCACCTCCTGCCTGACGGCATCATCACCACACTGGTCACAGCGCTGGTCCTCCCGCACGTCAGATACTGCATAGCCGCATACGACAATAACACTCAGAAGAACATGGACACAATTTAAAATATCTAGAACTACGCTACTCGTACTATTTTCGGACGTCGCAAATGTGATCACGTGTCTGACCTGCGAGAATGACTAGGCTGGCTGACTGCTCACCAGCTCACCGACGCAGCAATGCTCAGCATAGCAAACAAAATCATGACACAAAATCATGGCGCTTCCACAAGTCAAGGGTAGGGTGCCTCTGCACGTGCGCACGTGCACACCTCTATTCTATCTCAGGAACGGCTGAAACAACAACAACAACAACACGTGTATTTTGTGGAATCCAGTAACAAAACATTCACATAATAATGATAAGATTGGTGCAAAATAATACAATTATTAAATTAAAGCACCTCTCTTAATTGAATATTTATAACTTAACATGAAAATATAGGAACTAACATAAGCAAATCACACAATCAACTGGCCGCCGCCACATCGCGCCACATCCGCCACTCAGTAGTAAACTTGGCCACCTCCAGGCGGCGCCACGTGCCGCCCGCTCCGCCGTCCGCTGCTGGATGCATTTAGGTCTGGAATCTTTTTGTTTTGATTATATAATTTTGGAACAATTTGGCAACTTGAATTCCTTCGTTTTCACTGAATTCACTACCATGAAGCAGAACTCCAAGCTTATTTGAGTTATCAGTTCGGGGAAACTTGGAATTATTCGGGAGACTTGGTCGAAAAGTTCTGAACGTAGCACGTTAACACGGGGACAATTTAGAACAAAATGTCATCCACCTTTTTATCCTCCCGACTGCCGATCCTCTATCCCCTGTCACGCCGACGTTTACCCGGGTCTGGTGGCGCTGGCCACCGGGCAAGTGACGGCCCTCGAGCCGTCCCCCGGGAGTGGTGGCCGTCGTTCATGCGTGGGCCCTCCTCGCAGCTTCGTCCTGCGGGGAAGGGCCTGTTCATGGGGCGGCTGCCCGGTCAGCGGTTCATTTTGACCCACTTTACCCCTTCTCCTTCATCCATGGGCTGAGCAATGGTCCGACGGCCGAAGCGGCGTCTCTCCTAAACCAAAAATCAAACGAACAAAATGTGCTACATTCTCTCTTGGGTTCCCACACTCCAGCAAGGGGAGGGGATTTTTGAATTGGAAGAGGTGAGCATTAGTACTGATGAATCAAGTCGAAGTACGAGGTATGCAAAATGTTTCCGAACTTCGACGACGTATTTAATTTTGGAGGGCCTCTGCCACCGAATCGAGAACTATCCGCTCTTTTAAAGGTTTTGAGGCAAGGATCGCTGGTTCTTATTGGCTTCACAGATCATTCCACTGTCTGGTGGTTTTCGGGATGAAGGATTGCTGGTAGAGTGCTGTTCTGTTGTTTTTCGGTTATGAACCGATCGTGTTCGAATTTGGTGAGTGGTTAGATATCTCTCAGCCGCCGCCTTTCCGCAAGTCAAGGTTCGGTTGGCTTTGCACATGTTCACGTGCACACCCCTATTATATATCTTAGGAATGGCTGAACTGATTGTGTTCAAATTTGGTGTGTGGTTAGGGACCTCTCAGCCGCCATTTTCCACAAGTCAGGGATGGGTGCCTATTCAGATTCAGATCAATTCAGAAGTGTATTAAAAGGTGATCCACAAGCATGTGGCTTTTACACCTCTCGTCAGAGGATAAAACATGGTGGAATGGTCAGGTGGATGTGCCAATTTACAGTCACTCACACATTCATACAGTCAAAATAACAACCATCACACATCACACACGGCCGGGGAAAAGCGGCTAATGGGAGTCAGTTGGCGCGGCAGCTGAGTCAACAGGTTGCCGCTTAGGCGGGCGATCGAACAGCGGCAACGGGAAAACTCCACAGGTCAGGGGGCAACGAGTTGTACAGTTTGGGACCGCGACACCATGAAGCGCCTCTTCCCCATCTCAGTAACTCGTCGACCGGGGCACAAACAGTTCGTGGTCCCGGCGAGTGGTCCTGCCCGACACTTCCCGCACCTCACGCATCTCAGCCACAATGGCGAGACCCGCGGCCACCTCCTCAGGCTCACCGAGATGGCGCACCTTGTGAGTCAGACTCAACGTGTGGTACGAGACCAGGTTCTCCGCGCTGAGCCAACCCAGGTTCTGAAGCAGGTCCGATACATGATCAATTTTTTTGCGGCCGAAAATCACTTTTGTCCCATTTTTTTTGTATTATTCGAGACAGGTTCTTCCGTGAACCGTTACCATATATGGTGATGCAGTATCGGACCTGCGAGAGAACCAGAGCGTTTACCAGCACGGAGATGACGGACGATGGCAGGCGGCTCCTAAGATGCGATAGACCACTGAGAATGCCGAAACAGCGTCTAGTGACGGAGGTTACATGGGCGTCCCAGTTAAAAGTGCGATCGAAGGTGATGCCGAGATTCTTAGCTTCCGAAATAGGTACGAGAGTGTGATCGCGAAATTTTACCGTACATTCGGGGCATTTGCGCAAATTTTGAGCGCTTCCCAACAGCATCAGTTGAGTTTTCTCAGTGTTGACTTTTAAACCGTTTCCACGAAACCAGATGTCTAAAGAAGCTAGCGTACGTTCCATCCTACTTACTACGTAATTGAGCTCTGACTTTTTGCCACTCACTAAAATTTGGGTATCATCGGCATACTGTACTACTACTTCGCCTTCGGCGAACAAGCTGAGGTCGTTGGCGAAGACGCAGTAGAGCAGAGGGCCGAGGGAAGAACCCTGGAAAACCCCAATGCTGTTGGGAAGCGGAGCTGAAATTTTGGTGTTGCCCTGAGCGTCAGTGAAAGCTCACGCTCTGAGTGTGATTCCTGAAGGTAAGCAGAAAACCAGGAGATATTCAATTGCCGTAAAGCTGCAAGTTTTGTCAATAATTTTAGCGTGGTCTATCACATCGAAACACTTGCTCAAATCCAGCAGGCAAAGGAGGGACAGCTCTCCACGGTCATTAGGCGGAAAGGATATGATGGATATGATATCAGGGCGGTTTCCGTTCGAGTGACGAGGACGAAACCGTGCTGAGTTGAGGAAAGGAGGTGGTTTTTGGGAGAGTAATTGTAGAGTTGTTGATGGGACGGCCCGCTCTACAATTTGGAGATTACTGGAAACTACTTAGGAGAAATATGGTGGCCTGTAGAGGGACGCTGGTGGCCGGATGGATTCTACAAGGTTACCCAGCATTCTAAATACTGCATTGTGGATACCCAAGGTGATTATGTTACTCCGATCCTCGAGAAACATCAACGAAAGACCGAGCCATTATGCTGGAATGCACCCAACCATGCACGAGTAGCACCGTGCCATCGCGTCAAGACAGCGGACCCATGTAGGATAACAATGCCGTCCTACGCGACGGGCTCTGACCCGTCCATACCGAGTACTATCGCCCGCAATCGGCAGCGTCAGGGGGCGACAGCACAAGCGGGCGCCCACGCACCAAACACCGCGGCAGTCTTGGCAGGGCAGGTCAGGTCTCCCCCCAAGTCTCGCACTCACCGGCAACACGCGGACCTACGCGGAAAAAAAACCGGTCAGCTGATTCAGGCGCAGCGTCAGGCAGCTTGCGATCGGCCCTCCCACTCCCAACGGCAGGCCGTATAATCTTGCCACATCGGCACTGCGCCCCTCCTCTTGAAATTACGCCGTTGAATGTCATCACAGCTGTCACGCCTAATCGCAGATCGTGCGGCACGGTTGAGCTGCTTATACTCGGCAGAGCTGTGGCCAAGTGAGGCGAGCGCCGCGCGGCGACGAGACACGACAATTCTAGTATCATCACTGATTACAGAGGCACGCACGTTTTTCATCCACATGGTCGGCACAGGGGCATGTGAGTCAACAATTGGCACAAAAGTCTCGATGAAACGGTCCCATTTAAGTGTAACCGTGGGCGAATTAAACACCACAGTCCAGTCGGCACATAATAAGTCGAAATGAAAAAGAGTGATGGAGACACGGCGCAGACAACGCGTTCGAACAGTTCGCCGCGGTTGGCGCGGGCGAGGCACGTCTATGCAAGCACGAACAAACCTATGAGGGCTAAAATGACAAAAAACAGTAGTGCATCGCTTCAAAAGATTACGACAGTTAGATATAAAAACATCAAGTAATGAGCCGGAGGCATAGGTTTGTGTTTTAACGGACTGAGTCAGCGAAAAGACGGATAAAAACTGCACAATGTCCGCTTGGCTGGGTCGGTGGAGGGTTTAAAAAAATCACAGTTCAGGTCGCCACATACCAAAATCTTCGTCATAGGGTAAGATGCAAATTCGCTGATACTGGGCCTCCAGGTCGGAGAAGTCGGCCTCGAGATCAGCAGCGCTGCGTCTCGGAGGGCGATAAACTGTGCCGAGAACAAACTTGCGTCAACGATCAGGTCTTACCAACACCCACAAGGTCTGAGCCTGCTGTTTGGTTCGGCTTCTGGGTGACCTGAGAGGTGGCGTGATGTTATGTCCCGGGCAGCCAGTGCGACCCCACCGTAGCCGCGCCCGTCTGGTCGGTCGGCACGGAAGAGGCGGTAGCCGGGCAGAATGAGGAGGCGGCTCGGTGTTGATGGTCGGAGCCACGTCTCGTTGAGTGCCATCAGGTCATAACTGCCGCGTTGTAGTTCATCGCCCAGTTCTGGCAGTTTGGGCTTCAGGGACTGGATGTTGAGGAGTCCCACGGTAAGGGAAGCACCGGTCGCTGCTGTATATCGCTCGTCTCGGAGGCGGCCGCCCCTGCTCCCCCGGCGCCGGGCGCGCGCCTGCCGCGCCTGTTGTTGTTGTTGTTTGGCTCCCTCGGGTCGAGGCCTACGGCCGACCGTAGCCCGAAGGCTTCTCGGTGACTCAAAAGGTAACCGCGGGCCAAGGCCGCCACGGCCCCGCCGTCTCTCAGCTGCTTCGGCTCTGATGTATTTGTCCCGAAGAGGCGGAGACGCGCGCCTGCCAAGCAGGGGCACCTCAGCAGGACGTGCTCCGGTCGTGTCAGCTCCTTCCCTGCAGGAACCTTTGACAGAGCGCCGCCGGACACTTGAGGTCGCCACACTGGATGGCAGTCCCCGGGGTCGGTTGACGGCCCAATTGCGATGTAGATTAGCTCTGCCGAAGCGGTTCCAGTGGCCGCCCCGCAGCTGAATGTACTTGACGGCATCGTCTCGCGCGTCGGAGAAGACCGGTTTCGGGAGCCGGCCTCCCATAATCCGCTTGAAAAAGCAGTCTGGTCAGCTACGGCGCCAGGCCATAGAGGCGGTGCGGCCGACTGCTCTGGTACGAATTCGGACGTCCACTGGAACGTCTTCCTGTGGCAGGCTGGAGGCCCACTTGGCCAGCTCGTCCGCCTTCTCGTTTCCGGGTAGGCCACAGTGGGCCGGGACCCACTGAAGGAACACCGGCCCACGCTCCGCCGCAGTAGCCAGAAGCATGCGCCATATCGTCGCCCCCAGCGCGGTTAACTGTGCCCCAGCACCACTCGCCAGCGAAGCAAGCGCAGCCTGAGAGTCCGTACAGATGACCACCGGGCTCTCGCCCAGGTCGTTTCCCATACGCTGTACCGCCTCCAGCGCCGCGCGAATCGCCACTAGCTCGGCACGCGTACTGCTGCACACCGCGCCGGCCCGGCGCCCCGGACCTCATGCAACCGCTCGGACGGAAGGACAATCAAGGCTCCGCCTCCTCCGGCAGCAACTCCACCATCAGCCGACCCGTCGCTCCAAATCAAATGTGATCAACAGCGTATTCAAGAGGAGGGGCGCAGTGCGATGTGGCAGATTATACGGCCTGCCGTTGGGAGTGGGAGGGCCGATCGCAAGCTGCCTGACGCTGCGCCTGATCAGCTGAACCGGTTTTTTGTCCAGCGTAGGTCCGCGTGTTGCCGGTGAGGTGCGAGACTTGGGGGAGACCCCATGACCTGCCCTGCAGACTCCCGCGTGTTGGTGCGTGCGCGCTTGTGCTGTCGCCCCTGACACTGTCCGAGTTGCGGGCGATAGTACTCGGTATGAGCGGGTCAGCCGCTCGCGGTAAGGACGGCATTTGTATCCACATGGTCCGGCATTGTCTTTTTGACGCGATTGGCAAGGTGCTCCTGCATTTGGTCAATTCCAGCAATCTCTCCTCTCGGATGTTCCTCAATCCTGGAACATTCCTCGTTTAACCCAATCTATAAGGCCGGCATCCTTCTAATCATCCAACTTTCCGGCCAATTTCCATAGTTCCAGTAATCTCCAAAATTGTAGAGCGGGCCGTCCATCAACAACTCTACAATTGCCTCTCCCAAAACCACTTCCTTTCCTCAACTCAGCACGGTTTTCGTCTTCGTCACTCGACGGAAGCCGTCCTGATATCCATATCCGATCATATCCTTTCCGCTAATGACCGTGGAGAGCTGTCGCTCCTTTTCCTGCTGCAGAGGTCTACAAAAGTTTCCGACTTTCTATAACCGGTTGCAGACTTCCTCCCAAAAAAACGAATTTTGTTATCAGCTGTTCATGCCATGACCCAGAAGCCTTATTGCTTTTTTTAGCTATGGCGTATATTCGTGTTGGGTAATACTGCGCGAAGTCGAACCCAATAGAGGTTGTGAGTAGGGAGATGGAATCCTCAAGGTCAAGATTACAAATATTTTAACCTTCCCTTGTCTGCTCCCAATGACACACAGTTTGCACATAGGTACTTTATATTTCCTAAAAATAAGAAACTCGTGTCACCGTTTTCACCGTCACCGTGTCACCGTTCCTTGCCGTAATATGCATGCCGGCCCCTCGCGCTCGCGCCCCGTGTTTTCGTTGCCGACCAGAATTAACGGTACGGACCCACTACGCGATGGTCTCTGATAAACGTGTCAGTCTCGCGGGTACGCGGGCCCGTCCTATTGTTGGAACTGAGGAGAATTCCTGCCGGGGTCTTGGGTTTGACCGAGCTCTAAAAAAATGAAGTTTATTATTACACTTGCCACGATAAAGGACGAAATTCATACGGGAAAGGACAATTAACTGGACCATTCACGACAAGGCACTTTCTTCTACCTCGCTCTGACTTCGGAAACCACGGTAAAAACAGAAAGTGCAGTAAGTCGGGACGACTAAATTGTGCGATTTGCCAGAGCATGTTATAAACGAAGGTTGAAACATTGAGGCATAAAGCATGGCAAGGCGTTACAACTGTCAATGGGCCAAGTATACACTAATTCTTTCTCCTCTTTTTTAAGTTCTTCAAAATTTGCTCTATCCGGGAGTAGAGAGAAAGTCAGTTTTTAGACTTCTGTCCTGCTGGATTTGAGCAAGTGTTTTGATGTGATAGACCACGCTAAATTATTGACAAAACTGCAGCTTTACGGCATAAGGCATTGATATCTCCTGGTTTTCTGCTTACCTTCGGAATCACACTCAGAGCGTGAGCTTCACTGACGCTCTGGGCAACACCAAAATTTCAAGCTCCGCAGCTTTCCCAAACAGCCCACTTGGGGTTTTCCAGGTTCTTCCCTCGGCCGTCTGCTTCTACTGCAGTCTTCACGCCAACAACCTCAGCTTGATTCGCCCGAAGGCGCCCAACAGTAGTAGTACGTATTGCCGATGATACCCCAACATTTTTTTAGTGAGTTTGGCGAAAAGTTCAGAGCTCAATCGTAGTGAGTAGGATTTGGAACGTACGCTAGATTCCTAGACATTGGTTTCGATAGAAACGGTTTTAAAACGTCAACACTGAGGAACTCAACTTGATGCTGTTGGAAGCCGCTCAAAATTGTTGCGCATGCCACCGAATGCCCACCGGTAAAATTCTTCACCGATCCACACTCTCGTACCTAATTTCGGAAGCTTAAGAATCCGGCCATCAAACCTTCGATCGCACCTTTTAACCTGGGAGGGCCCATGAAACCTCCGTTCACTAGACGCTGTTTTCAGCATTTCTCAGTGGGTCATTATCGCACATCTTAAGACCGCCTGTCATCGTCGTCATCTCCGTGCTTGGTAAACGCTCTGGTTCTCTCGCAGGTTCCGAAACTCATCACCATAATAATGGGTAAACGGGTTCACGGAAGAACCTGTCTCGAATAAAAAAAAAAAATGGGAAAAAAGTGGATTTGTCGGCCGCCCAAAAAAAAAAAATTGTCATTGTAATCGGAACCTGATTTCAGAACTGGGTTGGACTCAGCGGGCAGAACCCTGTCGTCGTACCACACGTTGAGTCCGTGAACTCACAAGCGTTAGCTCCGTCTCTCGTGACGCCTGAGGAGCTGTCGGGTCTCGCCACGGTGGCTGAAGATGCGTTAGAGGTAGCGGGGAAGTGTCGGGGAGGATCACTCGCCGGGACCACGAACTGTTTGTGCCCGGGTCGCGTACTGCGATGGGGAAGAGGGCGCTTCAGCTGTCGCAGGTCCCCAAATGTACAACTCTTTGGCCCCCCTGGACCTGCTGGAGTTTCCCGTGCCGCTGTTCGCCTCGCCCGCTAGGCGGCACCTGTTGACCTCAGCCTGCCGCGCCCAAACTGATTCCCATTTAGCCGCTTCCCGGGCCGTTGAAATGTTGATGTGTGATGTTTGGTTTATTTGACCTGTCTATGATGTGTGCAGTGACTGTCATTTGGCACATCCACCTGGGACCATTCCACCCAATGTTTTCCTCTGACGAGAGGGTGGGAAAAGGCCACGATTGTTGTGTGATCACCTATACACTAATTCTGAATCTGATCTGAAATCTGAATTAGGCACCCATCCCTGACTTGTCGGAAAAAGTGGCGGCTGAGAGGTCCCTAACCACACACCAAATTTGAACACAATCAGTTCAGCCATTCCTAAGTAAAGATGCTTGCTGCTAGCCCAGTGTTGTTCATAAATATGGTGCTGACATTTCTGTGTCTGTATTTGGTAAATACAAACAAAATTGGCATTAGAAAATATGTCAACATGAGTTACACATACACTGGAGTCAAATGTCAGTAAAAATTGAATTGCTTTGGAATTTGGTTTGGGTATGGTCTATTAATGGTCTGCCGACATGAACTTCTTTTTTGTTTGAGCATGTTTATTTTTCGGGCGGGGTACAAAAACACAAATTTCACAAATCGCAGACCTTAATTTTTAGCAATTGTTTCTTATAATCTTTTGACGTTTCTAATTGTATTTGTCTCCTAAAATAGCTCTTGCACGTACAAGCTTTTGAGTTTAAGCGGATTTGTTTGTCAGACTCATGCGTAGTGGCGTCACTTAACTCGTTTTATCTCAACTCTTGATCGAAATTGCCAGATAAGAGGACAATGCTTCAAAGATCCCTAACTTCCTTCTTCAAGCCAAAAGCAATTCCATGTTTTCTCAGTCGAAATAATTACCTAACCCAACCACCACACAGCGGCTACGGGTACAAATCATCAACCAAACTGACACAATCCACCGACACGTACAGTGTACACGTCGGCTGACGTCTCCCCAGGTCTGACCTGGTCTGACGTCTCCCCTGGTCTGACCGGTGGTTTCCTCACGTCTCCGATCGGTTGGTCATAGAGACGACTGTATTGGAGCGCCGACCAAGGCCGACTACCTGCACCCCAGGCTAGAGAAGGCGCTATATAAGCCATCTGCAGGCCGACAGTGGACATCAGATCACCTCCAGATCTCTACAGCACAGCCATGCAGATGGTGAGGAGGACTCTGTGACTTCGAGTGTTCTCAGCCGTCAGCTCTTTCGCGTTTGATTTATTTGAAAGAAGTTAAAGTGCGCCGTCATTGCAAGTGCATTACAAGCAACAGTATCTTATTTATCTAAACATGTGTAAAACAACACTAATAGAGTTTAGAAACATAATATGATCCATTTTCCCCATGGATGTCGGCACTGGCAATTATATTTCTGCATATCCTCAGAAACAAAAAATTGCTTCTGCTAATTTCAAACTGTAGTTGAACCATTTTCATTTTCAATAAAACCGTTATTCATGTTAACCTTTTTCAGTTCGCTCTCGTCTTCGTGGTGGCAGCTGCCGCGGCGGCTCCACAGTTCGACTTTAACGGCCAGCAGCAGTTCGTCAGCAGCGGCCAGCCGGAGGTCCGAATTCTCAGTCAGAAGAAACGAACAGGACGAAGCCGGAAACTACGAATATTCATACGAACTGGACAATGGACAAAAGGTATGGTGTGCAGCTACTCATATGAAAACGGAATTGACATAGTCGTGTTATAATAGTATAAATTGTGTTCAGTTTACTGATAAAATTGCAGCGTACTTCGCAAATAGTCGTTAAGTGGAAATACTATATATTGTAGTTGCATTGAACAATGCAAATATTTCTCGGTATCATAAGTATTATCTTGAATAAATACAAAACATATTGCTTGTTTTTTTCAGTTCAATTCAAATGTTGTCGTTGTGTATAGGACTCCAAGAATGTGTAAAAGTTAAAATGTGTAACGCCTCATTTCAGGCCCAGGAGGTTGGTCGCGTCCAGCCGGGATCTGAGCCCGAGACTGGCAGCATTGAAATGCAGGGGTACTACGAGTACATTGGCGAATGACAGCAACACCTACCGGAGTCGACTACACGTGGCCAAACGAGGAATTGGAAACCAGGCTCGGCGGCCCAACTTGCCTCAGTCGCCAAGCTCAGATCCCCAGTACGCCCATGCTGAGGCAGGAGCACCCGGAGCTGTTCTGGGCCGAGAACGGAGGCGCTCAGCAGTTTGTTCAGCAGGGACAGGGACAGTTCCTTGTTTAGATCTTCAGTAGCTTTTCCTGAGCAAGATAACGTGCAATGCCTATTTGTGTACCTACTCTGTGATGTAGGAGCAAAATAAATATGTTGAAGTGCCAAAGCCTTTGTCCGGCCTACATAGGGGAGAGTGGAAGAGGATTGGGACACTTTTGTATGGGTGTACTATAAAATGGAATTTTTTGAAAATGGAAAAATACTTTCAGAACATGTTCCATGGTCCTTAAAAAGAGACTTGGTGCATCGATTTTGTCTGTCCTTAAAAAACTACCACCTCAAAAAACAAAACCCTGTACAAATGCATTGATAGCAATGGCAGGATGCCACGAAGTGGTTCGTCACTGCATTTATTCTCAATAACTTTCGATCCGCTTATGTGACATCAACCAATTTTTGTAGACCGGTATAACAATTTATTTGGAACATTTTGACACAAGAAAAAGGTCCAGTCAGGTGAGGTCACGAAGTTATGACGCCACAACCAAAAATCGGCGCAACATTTTTATTTTAGCTGATGGATATTCTCATGTTACTTAAAGGGAATATAGCACCTTTAACATTAGTTTTTAACTGAGATAGCCAGATTGTCGGGTGTGTGCTGAGAAACCCCCCATAAATCCGAAAACTTTTTTCCCTCCAAAGCGACCTAGTAGCTGAGTTTCAACGCAAAAAACCGTTGGGCATATTGGCATATTCAACGTCACAAATCCAGTGACTTTTCGCATACGTCATCCGGTATGTTACTCCACTGGGACTGCACCACCGCACTTCGCTTTTGAACCGTCCGCCCAGTATTTCAGTCTACCTTGCTTTCCGCTGCCCGACCGCCCACCGTAGGTCGGTCAGGCGCGTCGGCACACTCTAGTGTTTACGTAGCTTTGCCCCCACGTTCCCTACCCGGCGCGAACGAGCGCCGGTCGATCCCAGCCAGTCGCCGTTTCACGTACCGGTGCACCCATTCGTGCGGGCCGGCCACAGCAGCTGTCACTGGCGGGCCGCAAAGTTGCCGTTCCGAATGCCTCTTGTGACGTCATTACTCGCCTTTGGGTAGACGGTGTGACGTTACATGTGAAACATATGTCTATTTTTTCAAATTACAACAAAATTCTGATCTTTATTAGCAAAACATGAATGCCAGCGACCGTAATCACGGGCATTTCTTTCTTCCATCATTCTACATTACTTTTCCCAAGGTGCTATATTCCCTCTTAACTTCATTAGTATCATCACTAGGCGTTATAAATCGATCATGACGGTTAGCAGTGGTGGATACAGAGGGAGAGGAATGCCCCCAAAAAAAACCTTTTGAGCTTCGAAGGGGTCCTATATCCCAAGGGGGCCTATAGCCGATTGAAGTCACTCTTAACCCTATTACTGTCGGGGGGCCGATTCGGCCCCCCTTGAGTTTTTTCGCTTACGGGTCATTCATAACTCAACTCAGAATCTTCAACCTTTCTGGCTTTTCCTAACATTTCATTGCGCATCGAATGGTGTACTTTTTTCAAAATTGAATTATTAGGAACGGGTCCAGGACAGTTTTTAGGGGGGCGTGTTCAGCCGTTTTGACACAAAATCTTTGCATGGTTAAGCACTCGTGGAGAGTGTGTAATGAAAGAAGAGATGCTTAGCAAAAACATACAATCGGTAGATAATTGATGTTTTTCAGCTATGGCTATCTCAAAAATTTCAAAACTTTTGAATTTCTGAAGATCTGATTTTTTTCTCACAAATGATTGCAAGTTTTTTATTTTCAAGGACGTTTCAAAAAAACCGGATTGTAAGTGAGAGAAAAAACATGCAAAATAGACTATTGTCGTTGTAAAGTTCTTCAGGAGTGATTATATAACATTAGTTTTGATACCTTGATGGTCAGGTTCAACGGTGCTAACCTCCTGTAGCTCAGTGGGAGACCGCTGGTTCTTTCTCTGACCTACTCAGTAGCTGGCAGCCTGGTTCGAAAGTCGCCTTCGGCGACTACGCCTATTTGCTCCTGACTTGGGGATGGCCTGGCGGCCGGTGGCAGCACTCGCACGTCAAGGCCAGGTGACGTCAAGCGAGCGGGGCGGACCGTTGTCCATGTATGTCGGGCCACGAAAAACTTTCGTCTCTAAAATTCTGCCCGGCCAACAGATTGCGCCGATCGGGTGGTAGGTCAGGACCCAGCGCAACAGGCTCTGCTTAGCGCGGGTCCTGACCTCGGAAAGTCATCCGTACAAAACATTCGGACTAATTTTATATAAAAAAACTTCCAATATAAGTATATGGTGAAAAAATAAAAACGAGGGTTTAATGCACTGCACCAAACCAATGATTTCAGTAATATGTCATCTAAGGCCCTTTGTGATAAAAAGGATGAATTTTTTAGTCAGTGACCTTTTGAAAGGTCATTCAAGGTCACCAACACCGTTTTCTCAATCACTCGTGACAATAGCATCATAGAGACTCATAAATGGTCTCAAAATGTTTATCTCATCAATAAGCGTCTTTTGATATGCATTTTGACCGACTTACGTCACCTTGACCTTGACCTTGNCGAGACAGCGGAGCGCAGGTCTGAAACCCACAGGTAACGGTGTTCATACCGCGCGTCAGAGCGGCGGAGAGCGCGCCTCCGAGTCCAGTCCAGATCCGACGTGAAATTACCCAGCGCTGGGGCAAGCCCCGGACGCCGCCCAGGGACAGGGCTTAGTTCGGCCCGTTTGCTGATTCGCTTTACGTACGGTAGCTTGCACCGCGTGGCGTCAGGCAGGACCGCCAGCAGACAACAGTCTTATGCATGGTTTACATCATAGTGCCGGCACCACACTCGTTGTGACATGCGGGCACTAAGATCGCAATCAGCGCGTACAGAAAGAAACAACCACTCCGTTTAAATCCGGATAGTCCGGATGGAGAGGTCGGATTTCCCGTCACCTGCTCTGTGTACTACTGTACTAACATTCACCGCCGCTGTACGGACTACGGCTGTAAACACAACAGAGAATGCAACAACATAAAATGCAAGGTAACGTCGTCAGTCTAATGCTGTACCTACAACACCGCCCCTCTCGCCTCCATGTACTCCTCACACGCCAAATCTGGTAACAGACACAATCTGGTAACACTGGCACATATATTCTGAGAGTAACCACAGCGTTAGGCTTGTCGTATGACTCCGCCTGTCACTTCCAGCTGCACGCCTTCTGTCCAGCCCACTGCCCGCCACAATGTCACGGAAGGGCCACAACCGGGGCGGCAGCGGGCCGAAACTCACAACACAGGGCTCTGAGACCGCCCAGCCCTGACAATTTAATGGCCTGACGACTAAACACATCCGTTCTCACGAAATGCTCACAGCGGCGGAAGTGAATAAACATAACAGTGACGATAATAATAATAATAATAATAATACATAATAATGCTTCAGTGGTAGCACAGCTAAACGCGGTTAATAAAATATCACAACAGGCGACACTGCGCTGTGTCAAGACATACGTTTGTGCATAACACACGGGCGTCGGCAGGCAACGGACATGGAAAGGCTTGTCTTCCACGAAACGTAAGTGACCTGCCTGAGATCCCTGGAGGTGTGTGGTATTGTCAGGTTTAATGACGGCTGCGAAATAAAATTATATTTCCTTTTTGTCGTAACTCGTTTCACTGCCACTAAAACAGTGTGCCAGCAACACAGAAAGCCCCGTTCTTGGTGCTAAGATCTCCGCTGGAATCTCCGAAGCCCACAACAGAAATCCCGGCACCACTCATGACTACAACATGTCCGCAACACCATCTCCGTTCGGCGAGCTTGCGAGTAGCGGCAATCGTGCACCGTACAGATGATACCCCCACAGTACAACGGCACTGGCTGTGCGGGCGATATCTACAATGCCCCTCATCTCATCGGTAGACACGCGCACACATACCACGGGTCACATCATTATGCCAGGGCCGCGCCCCCGCTCGGCCAGCCAAAGCCCACACGTAGCAATTTCATGCGCCAAAATGGCGGCTCGAAGTTCCTCCTCTTTAACGATACTATAAAAAGAGCAGAGTCACAGAACATAGTCCAGAGAATAGGTCAGGGCAGTGGTGCTAGCTCGAAAGATTCCCGTGCCGTCTCATGCTGGTTCGGGTGCACCACATCGCCGGGAATTCTGAGAAGGGCGATGCGCGCCAGCCATCTAGAAGTGGACCGGCCAACACCGCAACAAGCTCGGCGCGCAGATCTGACATACCAAGCACCTGCTCACCCTTGTCGGGCCCGCCAGACCCAGACACGAGACACCACCGGGTACAGTCTGCAACTTCCCGTCACGAACAACCACCGAGCGACGCCGCACAGCGCGCCTGTAAGTACTGACCGAGTAACGCCGGCAAACCAGCCCCCCAACCGCAACACCCTCCATGGCCACTGCCGAACCAACCCTCCATGGTCACTGCCAAACCAACCCTCCACACCCTCCATGGACCACTGCCAAACCAACCCTCCATGGCCACTGCCAAACCAACCCTTCATGGGCACTACCGAACCAACCCTCCACACCCTCCATGGCCACTGTCAAACCAACCCTTCATGGCCACTGCCGAACCCGAACCAACCCTCCATGGCCCCTGCCGAACCAACCCTCCATGGCCACTGCCAAACACCTCCACCGTCACTCGAAAAATATCACCAACCCTCACATGACCACTGCAAACCAAACTCCAATGACCATGCCAAACCAACCCTCCATGGCCACTGCCGGAAACAAACCATCCAAGCACGGCCAACACCAATACCTCCATGACCACTCCGGAATCCAACTCTCATGGCCACTGCCTTGAGCCAAACCCATATCAGCGTCACTTTTCCAAACAACCCCTCCACCACCCTCCAGGACCACTGCCAAACCAAACCTCCACGGTCACGCCTGAAACCAACCCTCTCATGACGACTTGCTACACCAACCCTACATGCACGCCAAAACAACCCCTCCATGGCACCGCCGAACCAACCCTCACACTGTCACAGCTCCCTCGCGGTCGGGCGACAGACAGAACAGAAAACAACCGCACGAGTGGGCAGCGTACTCCTACCCAGCCGACCGCCACGCCGCTCTTCTCAGGGCAGGGCCTGGCCGTCGCCTGTCGCTGCGGCCTCGAACGCCGGCCTGCCCGGCCTCCTCTCGGCGGTAGGAGGCGCCGCCTGGTGGCAGGAGGCGATCGGCTCCGCTGGTTCCGCAGGCCCCGCCGGTCTGAATGCCGGCCTGCCCGGTCTACTCTCGGTGGTAGAAGGCGCCGCCTGGTGGTAGGTGTTCGGCTCGGCTGGTTCCGCTGGTTCCGCAGGCCCCGCCGGCTGCTCGGCGGTGTTAGCGGTGTCCAGCGCAGGCTCAGCCGGCGGCGTGGCCTCCTCCGGCGTGGCCAGGGAGCTCCACCAGCTAGTGAGCGCGCCTCGCGCCACCGTCAGCGCGCCACCTGCCGGCACAGGGAACCGTCAGCGCATCCACACACCAAGCATGGGTGTCATCTGGCGGCAGAACCAGCAGGATGAAGATGGTGATAGGAGTTTACTGGCTCTTAACTACCAAGGCTGTAAGGCAGAAACGCACAGTCAGCGCGCTAGACGACCATACTTCACCAGATTGTTATGTGGTGCAAGGCATTACCAATATAAGTAAATCACTGTCAGCGTTCGTATGCTGCCGTATGTTGCTACAATCGCAAGTATTGCTCAAGTCACGATGCATTACTGAAATCAGGGCACGTTACAGGTCCTAATTGACAAGGATTCAGCCCTGGGTCTTTCAGGACGTCGGCGCTACCGACCTCCGTGTTTCAAAGAGTGTAGAGCTACACTGCCCAGCAAACAAAACAGCAGGCTTGCAGCTGTTCCGCCCGGCATTCAGACGATCGCGAAATTAACACGTCACTCACACAAACAACTCCACACGCCCAGACAAAGGAGCTCGGCAGACCATTCACGCGCCAACAATTACGCTAAATACACTGTACCTGTACAATGTACACTGTTTGGTCAAGCTGTTAACACCTCCACGTCCTGACGCTGAGTGCGACATTTGCGGACTAGGTGACGTGTTTGTTCTCCCCACACGCAGACACAGGATCAAAGCACGCCGGCTACTGTGAACCGCTCCTCCCCACACGCAGACACAGGATCAAAGCACGCCGGCTACTGTGACCGGCTCCTCCCCACACGCAGACACAAGATCAAAGCACCGCCGTCCGCTACTGTGAAGGTCCCCCTCACACGCAGACACAGGATCAAAGCTCGCCGGCTACTGTTAGCCGGCAGTGGCCGGTGCAAAGGTCACATTCACTGGAGCCACGCAGCCACGGACGCCGACCAATCAGCGAGCAGAGGCCAGTCCCGCTGCCAAGCGGCCAGGGATTGCCGCGTTAGAGCCACGCTCAAATGACCGCAGGTGAACGCAGCGGGAGCGGGACATGACGTGTCGAAATACGAGACACGCAAAACACAGACAGCAATTATCATCTTCATCAACGACCTCCACGTTCAAAGCGCCTCCGAAGTCGTCGTCTATATGCAAATATGCCGGTGGTCGTTAGCATCAATGGGAGAACGTAACGGGAGTCGTCACTTTGTCGTGAAGTGTGGAAGCGTCGCGGGAGAGTCGTGAGCAATGACGAGGGCGCAGGACGAGAGTAACCAGTACAGACACAGATAGTGGCGCTCGAATCCGACAACGATGACAAGACTGTCTCTTGCGGGCCGCAGTCTTGCCTTTCACAACTGACAAACCTTTTTCCGAAATGTTATAGGATTCCACTGGCAGGTGGTTTCCAGTGCCGATAGCGGCCAATAAGTGCTGTTAATGGCTATGACTATTGACTATATAAACTTCGTTCAGGCACTAAGTAATTGCTGGTAGTTCAGAAGCGCGTCAAAGTTCGTCTTGGGACTCCACCCAAGCACGGCGTAACAGCCGCACAGCACTGCGTAAATTGATTTGCACCACCCAGTTTCCAAACGCCAAACATTCCGATTTCCGAATGCCTATAGCTGCTCGTCAAGTGCCGCAGCACCTGTGCCGCAGTATGTTTTATGCCCGCAGGACCTCAGTCTGCGTGTGCACGCCAGCTATACGTACCTACGGCGCGTCCAGTCATGGCGGCCACCTGGGTCACCTTGCGGCCCCGCTCCGAGCTCTGGAACGATCTGCAACGACACACCCGGTTAATAGTGTCAACGGCATACAGGGCTGACAACACGCACCTACAAACGAGGCAAAGGTACACAGCACACGGTGAACTAAGCCGACAGAAGGTAACACTAACTCGTCACCTGGCCTGACCTGGGTGTACTGTCGCGGGAGGAGCTTAGGATCCTACTTACAGTCGAGGCCGAACATACGCTGAAGGCGCCCACTTCATGAAGGGGCGGCTACCACTTCCAGGGGGCGGTTCAAGGGCCGCCACATGCCCGGTGGCCAGCGACTAACAGACCCAGGTTAACGTCGGCGTGACAGAGTATATGTGAACGGCAGAAGGGGGGATACGAGGGATCTGCCACCTCAGACGCTGCACGACATCAGAAACCCACACCCGACACTGCCAGTGTCATAAAATGTGTCGATTGGGGTGCGAGATGACATCCAACTGATAATAATTTTCCATTCTCATTCTCCATTTTAGGAGTGAATTTTCCACCCCCAAATTATGAATTGTTATATTGATTCTGACAAACAAATATTGACTAAAAAATAAAAATTATTTCAAGTTAAAACCACTCGCTTGTCATCACTTTAAACAAGTAAGCAGTATAAGTTCAACCGTCCATTTTCTTATAATAAGTTTTCCACTCTCATGGTCTTTTTGGTCCCAAATTTTCCACTGTAACACCAAAGCCAAAATGGAATTTTGGGACACACGTCCGGCCGACCGCCGCTGACTCACTGAGAGATCCTGAGCCTCATGTCGGCCATGCTCAGCTGACCGGAGCACGGGTGACCCGGGTTGACCTCCAGCACCCCCAGGTGCTGCCCGTCCGCCCACTTCACGTAGCTGGGCGTCTCCTTCAGCGCAGCGATGTAGGAGATGTTGTAGAGCGCGTGCTCAGCACTGCCATCTGTCGGCAGGAGGAGGAAACTCGTCAGACACGGGAAAACGGGTGAAATTGATTGGAGGTCATCAACCCTCAGGGAAGAATGAGTTCCGGCCAACGCCGGCTTACAGAGACTGAATGGGGTTGTTTGATCCCCGCCTCACGTCACACATGAGACAATTAATGACGACGGCTGGTCACAACTAGAGGCGCAAACAATCCTAAATCTTTGGTCACAGCCTAGTCACGGCGACGGAATGAGCTGGCAAGTCACAGCTTTAGTCACGGCACTGCAATGCTAACCCAATGGCGCTGGCCTGGCCAGTCACAGCTTCAGTCACGGCCGTGACCGGTCCAGTGCTGGGACGCTGGGCCCAGAATTCCCCAACTCTTGTCACAACACATGCGATGATATTTAGCCAGACACGATCAGCGCTGGACACAGCAGGCTGCAGGTGGCACAGCAGACGCACCAGCGCTGTCTCACCTGGCAGCATTGACGTCCGCAGCATCATGTACAGGTACAGCCGGAACACCGCCCTGAGCCAGGCGTCCGAGCCCCTGAGCGGCTGTTGGCCCGCTCCGTCGGCGGTGGACGGGCTGTCGGCGGGCGAGCCAGCACCGGAGCTGGAGCCGGAGCCAGTGCCGGGCCCTGGTTCCGTCACGGCTCGCACCAGCAGGTCGGCCAGCCGCAGATCCTCCGTGCTGAGAGCCAGCTGGCGACGCAGCGGTGCGCTCAGCTCCACCGAACACGGCGACATCTGTCGACAGCGGAGACAAGTGTTAGTTTGTGCAGCGCCCGCCATGGAAGGCGAGGGTCAGGAACTTTTACCGAGATAAAACGCATGCCAGGAAGCAGATACCATTCCTAGATACAACATACACTGCTGGTAGTATCGGTGTCTCCACAAATGTTAATAAATTCACACGTACCTGCTGCCAGAAAAATTGCCGAATTCACCAATAACGCCAACCAACCAGTAACAACTTAACATATCCTTATATATAGTGCCGCACAGCCCCACTTCACACCAACCACAGCCGTGATTGTTGTTGTTGTTGGCTCTCCTCGGGTCCACGGCCACGGCGACCGTAGCCCGAAGGCTCCGGTGACTGCAGGTAACCGCGTGCCAAGGGCCCCGCACACGGCCCGACCGTCCTCTACCAGCCCTGCTTCAGGCTCCGGATGTATCTGTCCCGAGAGGCGGAGACGGCAGCCCGCCAAGCAGGGCAACCTCAGCAGGGACGTGCTCCGGTCGTCGTCAGGCTCCTCCCTGCCAGAACCTGACAGAGCGGCCGCCCCGGCCACTTGAGGTCGCCACACTGCTGGCAATGTCCCGGGTCGGTTGACGCCGATGCGATGCAGATTAGCTCTGCGAGCGGTTCTCTCAGTGCACCGCCCGCATGGGTGGCTGTACATTAACGGCGCGTCCGCGCGTCGGAGCTTTAGGACCGGTTTCGGGAGCCGGCCTCCCAAATCCCGTTCTTGAAAAAGCAGTCTGTTTTTCTTTCGCCAGGCTTACGGCGCCAGGCCATAGAGGCGGTGCGGCAGACTGCTCTGGTACGATTCGGACGTCCACAGGAAACGTTTCCTGTGGCAGGCTGGAGGCCCCTTAGCCACTCCGTCCGCCTTTCTCGTTTCCGGTAGCCACAGTGGGCCCCGGGACCCACTGAAGGAAACACCGGCCCCGCTTCCCGCCGCGGCAGCCAGAAGCAGGCGCCATATCGCCGCCCCAAGGACGCGGTTGAAACTTGTGTGCCCCAGCACCACTCGCCAGCCGTGGCCCCAAGCCGCCAGCACTGAGAGTCCGTACAAGAATGACCACCGGCGCTCTCGCCCAGGTCGTTCCCTCATACCGCTGTACCGCCTCCAGCGCCGCGCGGATCGCCACTAGCTCGTGTACGGCGCGCTGCTGCACACCGCCGCCGGCCGGCGCCCGGACCTCATGCATCCGCTCCGGACGGAAGGACAATCAAGGCTCCGCTCCTCCGGCAGCAACTCCACCATCAGCCGACCCGTCGCTCCAAATCCATACGGCATCTTCCGGTAGAGTCGCCAGGTGTTCCTCGGCGGCCGCCCGACGGACTCCGTCGGGGGCCGTCCTCCGGATGTCGGCGCCAATGTCCAGCCGGATCTGCACCCTGCCACAGTCCACCCACGGCGGGATAGTGGTGTGGAGACGCTACTCCACGGGGACCCCGCGCACGCCCGCGCGCTCGGCGGCCACCGTTCCGACGTCATGCCAACCGGTGGTGGTCAGCAGGCGTCTCGGGTGGACCGCCTCAGCGACCACGCGAAGTGGCTGCTGTGACGCTGCCGTTCCCGTCAGCCTCGCGGCCAGCACCTCTCGGCGCGTCCGCACGGGGACCATCCCAAGCCTCCGCATGAGCGGGTCCCTAGGAGTGCTCACGGGGCAACCAGTCACGGCCCGCGCCACCGCGCGCATCTTCCCGCTCTAGAGCTCACATGCGACTCAGACGCCGCCAGGCGAGTCAAGGCCGCCGCCCGCTCCGTACTCCAGTGCGCCCCCGGAACGTCCACAGTACGTCGCAAACACAGCGTCGCACATTCCCACCAGCGGGAACGTTACCGTGCACTCACCGTGATAGGCGTCCACCAGGTTGGCGTTTATGGCGTGAGAGCACGTTTTGGTGCGCCCGCCAGGAAGGTGAGCACCTCCCCCGTCGGACAGCAGATGAATGCGGACAGGACACAAGTACCGGATGGCCACAGGTGAACACCTGAAGCAGACGTGGGCAGCGATCGTCATACTCGGTCGACAGGGAAGATCGAGGACGCACGACACAATCACTACCAGACATGTGCCTGGATGAGGGATCAAACCGAAATCTAGATCTGTGTCCTGTGTCCCGGGATTCACATGGGACACCAGATCCAGGCACACTATAACCCGAAGGATCCACAAAGATCCCAGATCCTGAATATGTTTTATGCCTAGGGATCCAGTGAGACCTTAGGTCCCACTTCGGGATCCAGGCACAAGTCTGATCACTACATTAATTAGGGCCACGATAAACAATATAAATGCAGATTCATAGACATTTGAAAACAGATTAAAAACAGAGTAAGGAAGAAGTAAAACCCAGGACTACATAATCAAAACAAGATTATAGCACCCACGTTAGCAACAGAAAACGGACTAAAACGAAAGAAAAAATCAGCAAACAGAACAATTATATATTAAGCAAGGACCACTACATACTCCCTTTGAAAGATAGAATACGCACAAATATCCGGACGGCCGAAAGCCAAACACACAGTCCCATATACTCATGCCCCTGAGTCTCACAATTCGAGAAAAAATTCCCTATGTCCAACCAATTAATGACCATACCAGCACCGGCCCTGTGGGCCTATCAATCGCACCCACCTTCTGAAACCTCCTGAGCGATCCGCGCACTGCGGGCCCTATTCCCATCTTCTCGCCACAAGCAACGGCCAAGCAGTCCAACGCAGACTCCACCACTGGCGTCCGACACTCTGCTCTCCATGCTTCCTGCACCTGCTTCTCATGAGTCCGAGTATAGTAACGTTGCTGGCTAACCGACGCCGCGTCGCCCCGGCCCCGATCCTCCCCCGTCCACCTCCTCACAGCCGTACAGCGGAATGATCGCAGATACCGAACACGCTGGATACGCAAGGCCCCGAGCCCAGATCCCGCCGTATAGCGGCGCGTCCCGCCGCCCGGCCGCTCGTCGCATGCTAACACTACTGAGAGAACAACTGCGGATGCATTGACCGACTAGACGGGTTCCGAGCGGCGCCTGGCGGAGTGGCGGTAGCGTACCTGTGCGCCAGCCGCCGCCTCCCTTCGGCCACGACCGACAAATGCCGCTGCCTAGTAATCGCTCCCAGGTAGCACGTGCTTGTTGACCACCACGCGTCACCAAACCCACGTCCCCGCCGCACGTCGGAAGGCCGACGGCGGCGAGTCCGCCCCGTACGGAGGACCGGCCAGTCGGCGGCACAGGGCAGGGGGCGGTCGGGCTAGGAGGAACGGAATCCGGCTGACTCCTTCACTTAGGAGGGGATCCGGAGAAAGTCTTACTCGCCACGAGTGGTAAGCGCAACTCGGACTGGAGCGGCCTGCAAACGCTGCCCGACGCAACACACACCTGGTCAGCCGCTCTGCACCATCTCTGCGGAGAGCGGACGCACGCGCCAGCACCGTCAGAGCAGGAGCTCCTGGCTGACCGGCGAGTGGACTGCAGCAGGACCGGCCGCCCAAGCATAACCCGCCAGCTTGAAGAGCACCAGCAGCTTGTGCCGGAACATCAGCACCAGGTCACGCACGCTCAGACCTGCCGGCAGCAGGTGGGTCTGTTGGAACATTACGGCATGACGCTGAGGTGGACCACAACGATGGCGAGAGTTGGTAAGATGAGGACGGGGTATTTTTCATGCATGCTTCTTATAGCAATGCACATTTATCAATCGGTTTCTGGGAGCCACACATCGCTATTTTATATTTGCAGGAATCTCAAAGCTTCCACATTGGTATAGCATTTGCGTCCTATTTTCCGCTTTATTCCCCCGCTCGCCGTTATGGAACCCTCTCGTTCAAACAAAGGCAGAGATAATACACTTGACAAGAAATGGGTGAGCAATATGACAAGAGCGCTGGTATCATACATTATGAAGACAATAACAGCTAAACGGCACAGCAATCAGCATAGAAACGGCGAGTGAGCCAAGTGAAGCAGAATGTAATGCATGTCAAAATAATATGCATGAATCATCACTATCATATACCGATTTGCCTTGACATGAAACTCAGGGTGGACACATTTATACAGTCATCAAGGCAAAAGGATCCGTGCATAAGCTTACGCTTGAATCGAAGCACCTATCCCTTGAACACGAAATGCTACTTAACTAATATTTAACTAATATGCACTGCGACATAAACAAAAGCGTTGACAACTACACAACAAACTCGCCCAAATCTTACCTACGAAGACCTGCGGCGTACGGAGCATGTCAGGAGAGAGGCACTGGTTGAGGTTGGTGAAGGCGTCCTTCAGCACATCCACCTTGCTGAAGTCACCCGTCTCGAAGTACGCGCTCGTGATGAGCTCCAGCTTCACCTGAGAACCGGGTCACGGTCAGGTTACGTCCGGTTAGAGAAGGCTCAGGTGAGGTCACGGTCAGGTCATGCCGGAGGGATCGGACCAAATAAGGCTGAGATTGAGTAAGGTCAGGTCGGGAGTAACCGGGACAGCTCCGGGGTCAAGACATAACTAAGGCCAGGTTAAGTAAGCTATACATAGGTGTAAGTGACTGACAAGTGACCAGCACGATAAGATCTGGCCGTCATGCCGAAGAAGATCGTAACTGGCACAGCGACGTCCAGAAGTTGCTCCGCTTCAGTCTGACAATACCTCAATTTCATCGTTCTGTTCAATCATCGGTTTCGATCTATCCCGTTTTCAACGTGATCATACTGAATACAGCATATTTTCCCCTGTGACGGATATATATTCCCACCATCGGCGATGGCCCAGAATAGGGTTCACCGGTACCTAGCCATTAGGGTGTGTCGCTAGTCAAGATTCAAAACGGCCCTATTAATTTATTTTGCCCTGAGGTCCCAGAAGAACGATGCTGAAGTTCGTTTTCTCCAACTTGCTAAACAAGAGCGGCTCGGAGCATGAGAAGTTTGCCCTATCTCAATACGTTACCGACATCAACGCCGCCCTGGTGGTGGAGGTATACACTAACGTGCACACATTTATTCTGAGGCTCACTGCGGCTCTCCAACTGCAGTGAGGATCAAATAACAATATCCAATATAATCACAACACTTTACACATCATCTAGAGCAAATAATATTGCACACTCATAATTACATTCACCTCACTTAGTGCTTTAGAATGTAGGACTATCAACAATTGTGATGTATGTACGAGAAGTGTGAATGTCGGTCATTGGTTAACGCACCATGTAACTCCACTATAATATGCAGAGCGGATTGCTATGATCATTGATCATATGAACATTATTAAACATACTCATTGATCATTTGAACTTCTGGGACACATCAAAGATTGCATAATATATCAGCATCCAATTAACCTGCCGAGAATGTCTTTAACTTCCCCGAATCTGATCACCAAACACTATTAAATGAACAACTCGTTCCTCACAAGCTAGCCTGATGTGAGTGTGACGACTGAAAATTGCAGAACAAATAGCCAGATATGATATTTATCTGCTCACCTACCAACCAACCAAGGGCAGAATTAAGAACAGTATGTACTATTAAGCAGGAAATCATTGGAATGATACATAAAATACATAAACGACGGCGCGAGGGACGGGGCATGGTAAAGAATATCACTGGTTTTGCATGTTTTTTATCATGACTTGAACTTGAATGGTCGACTCCATCTTGTAGATGCATGATCATGTATGATCGTCTTGTTTGAGTTGAATGAATAGGCTCTGCAAGCCTATTTTAGGTGATAGATATGTTGCTCTTTTCGATGATTTCCCTCTGTATGCGGGCTTTGTAGACATGATGGATGATAANCATCTGAGTGACGTCATGTTCTGCGTTTTCTGTTGAAAAATAAGTGTTTGCGGAAAACGCTCTCAAAAGCATTTTTTTTAATATAAATTCACTTGTCATATATCGCATGACTTATAATAGACTTGGCTATCAAACTGCTATCTAAGATTTTTGAGTTTGATTGCAATTCAAAATTTTGAAAAATCTTAATACTTTTTTGGCAAAATTGTGAAAACAAATCAGAATTATCTAAAAAACGGAATATATATATATTAATATATATATATATATGTAATTATGTTAAGGTAACACGGTTGAAATCGATATCGTCAAAAATGACTTACTAATGAACATTCAAAGACAAGAAATCGACCCTTCATATAGCATTCCATGGGCCATAAAATTGTGGAATTTCTTGTAGCGTTCCATGCTAATGCATTCTTACTTCTGGTAGTCTATGCTGGGTTCTCTTTGGAATATGGAGTAACAATGTTATACCGAGGCCACTCTGGCATCACAGCTGAGGCCAGTTCCTGCACTTTGGTGGAGGGCACAGGGGTTCTCGTTTCCTGACGCCCAAGGATAGTTTCGCTATATTGGCTCAAGCAAGGCTATGATATTAGTGGCCTTCAGGTCTCGAGTGGTGGATCCAGGATTCGGTCAAGGAGGGGGACACGTGGCAAAGTAGGCCCCAAAGGCGTTGATAAGCCCTCTCAGGCCTTGGTGGGCCCCTCAAGCTTTTTTTTTAAATAAATTTAGTCCGAATGTTTTGTATGGATGACTTTCCGAGGTCAGGACCCGCGCTAAGCAGAGCTTGTTGCGCTGATCCTGACCTCACCACCCGATCGCGCAATTCATGTTGCCCGGCAGAATTTTAGAGAACGAAAAATTTACGTGCCCGACAAACCTGGAACACCGGTCCGCCCCGCTCGCTGACGTTCAACTGGCCCTTGAGTCGACCGCTGCCCCGGCCGCAGGCCATCACAGTCAGGAGCAAATAGCGAGCACCGAAGCGACTCGAACCCGAAACTGCCACTACCGGTGATAGGTCAGAAGACCAGCGCTCTCCCAATGAGCTACAGGGGCGGATCAAGAGCCTTGGGCTCTTTTGAAAATGCAGACAAATGTATGCCTAGAATTAGTTCAAGATATGCCCTTTCACATGCTGAAATAGGCCCCTAGAAACCAAGAAAGGCCCTCTTCAAGTCAGCAATGGGCCTCTGGTAAGTCCAGAGTGGGCCCCTTGGAAGCCCGAGTGACCTCGGAGACCAGAGTGGGCTCTCTCCGGAGGACTGAATGGGTCCTGTGGTGGTCAGAGAGCACAAATTTACTTGCGATTTGTTTAAAAACGGGGTGAAATTCGTTTGGAGTCACTTCGATCGGCTATGGGTCCCCCTTGGGCTATTGAGCCCTTTCGAGTCTCAAGGGGGTGGGAGCATGCCTCCCCTCTGTATCCACCACTGATGACCGGCATGATCCATTTCTAACGCCAAGTGAATATAATAATGAGTGAAGTAGCACGAGAGCATCCATAAGCTAAAAAAAGTGAAGCGGATCGGAAGTTATTGTTAATGAATATAGGCGCGAACGACCACTTTGTGGCATCATACCATTGCTATTAATGCATTTTTGAAAAAGGTTTCGTTTTTTTAGGTGGTAGTTTTCTTGAAAGGAGAGACAAATATGATCCACCCAACGCACCCGGTGGTCGACTTGTTATCACTATTAGGGGGTGGGAGGCGAGCCCCAATCAGGGTTTCAAAATTATGTAACAAATATAGGCCTATGCGTCATGCATGGTAAGAATGGAGTAAATTCTAAATACGTTTAAGCATTAGGGCCCCCAGTTTATTTTCGCAAAATGGGAAAACCAGAACGTGGCACCAAAGCCTCCTTCTTGAAAAACAAACCGAGAAGTTACCTGGGAGAGTATATAGCTGTAACGCGAATTTTATTGGGGGGCACATATTCTCATACTAGGCCCCTGGGGCCTACATGTTCATTCAAACACGGAATTATACACAGACTATCTTTAAAAAAGCAAACGGCAATTCAATAGCCGGTCACATTTGTCAAGGGAAACGCTAGCGGAGTCGGACCGAATGACGTCACAGGTCACGTCAACGACAAAATGTTTGACCGTGTCATCAACGTCCGGTGGATGGAATTGTCGCGCGCAAAAGGCGATATTAAACCCATAATCAGTTGATAAAACGGTATGATTCGAGTATCTGACAATTATAATTACCATTATAAACTATCTTTGAACCTTGGGTTCAGGTCAAGGTCATCCGAGGTCACGAAGTCAAACTGGAGATTACGGTCATTAGGATTGTAAACACATGTTTTATTGGCTCATTTTTCGACTAGAACGCGAAAAAAATGACCTAAGGACATTGTTTGTTTTATAATTGGAAGTAAAAATGAAAAGGAAATGTATTTTATTATGCATGGTTTATGCTGCAGGAGGTGGTATACCTATTTGTCTTTGAATAGTTTGTAAGTCAATAATTTTTTAAGATATCAACTTCAAACTTGATTCACGCATTCATTGGACTTCGTCTCAATCATAATAATAATTTCTTTTTTAATTTTTTGATTTTTTTTGAAATTTTGAAAACAGAGAATGTGATTGGATTTCTCAAAAATGTGAATTTCAGTAATTTTATAACATTATAGATTGCAGATTGATAGCCAAGTTCATTGTGTCATTTCGTATATGGCCATTTATTTTATCTTAAAAAGTACTTTTGACAGCGTTTCCCGCAAACCCTTATTTTGCAACATAAAACGCAGAACATAACGTCACTCTGATGCTATTTCCGGTTGACCTATCATTGCCCTATCTTTTCCTTCAGGCAATCATGTGTCAAATTGATGTGAGACAATGTACTGAAAGTTTGGTGACTATACCGCTGTTGGTTTAGGAGATATTGTAAAATAATGGGAGGGGGCTATAACTCAGGTAACCGCGGGCCAAGGCCGCCACGGCCCCGCCGTCTCTCAGCTGCTTCGGCTCCGGATGAATTGTCCCGAAGAGGCGGAGACGCGCGCCCGCCAAGCAGGGGCACCTCAGCAGGACGTGCTCCGGCGTGATCGAGGATTCCTCTGACAGACCTGAGCAGAGCGCCACCGGCACTTGACAGGTCGCAACACTGCTCGGCAAGTCCGGGTCGGTTGAGCGGCGATGCGATAAGATAGCACTCTGGAGCGTTCCAGTGGCCCGCCCGCCTGATGTACATTGACGGCGTTGTCTCGCGCGTCGGAGAGGACCGGTTTCGGGAGCCGGCCTCCCATAATCCTCTTGAAAAAGCAGTCTGGCCAGCTACGGCGCCAGGCCAGAGAGGCGGTGCGGCAGACTGCTCTGGTACCACTTCCGACGTCCACAGGAACGTCTTCCTGTGGCAGTCTGTAGGCCACCTTAGCCAGCTCGTCCACCTTCTCGTTTCCGGGTAGGACACAGTGGGCCGGGACTCACTGAAGGAACACCGGCCCACGCTCCGCCGCGGTAACCAGAAGCAGGCGCCATATCGCCGCCCCCAGCGCGGTTAACTGTGCCCCAGCACCACTCGCCAGCGTGGCAAGCGCAGTCCTGAGAGGTCCGTATAGATGACAACCGCGTACGCCAGGTCGTCTACCGGGCATACGCAAAGTACCACGGGGCCTACCAGCACCGCGCGGATCGCCAGGTCAAAGCTCGGCACCGCGTGCTGCTGCACACCAGGGAGCGCCGGCCGGCGAGCCCGGACCTCAATACAACCGCTCCGGACGGAGGACCAATAAGGCGTTCCGCCTCCTCCGGCAGCAACTCACACCATCAGCCGAATCCCTCGGCTCCAAATCCACCGGAAACGGCATCTTCCGGTAGAACTTCGCCCAGGTGTTCCTCTCCAAGGAACGGACGGCGCGCCTCGACGGACTCCGTCGGGGGCCGTCCTCCGGATGTCGGCGCCGATGTCCAGCCGGATCTGCACTCTGCTAAAGTCCACCCACGGCGGGATAGTGGTGTGGAGACGCTCCTCCACGGGGACCCCGAGCACGCCCGCGCGCTCGGCGGCCACCGCTCCGACGTCACGCCAACCGGTGGTGAGCAGAGCCGTACTCGGGTGGACGCCCTCAGCGACCCCAGCGGAGGGAGTATGTCCAGCTGCTGTGACGCTGCCGTTCCCGTCAGCCTCGCGGCCAGCACCTCTCGGCGCGTCCGAACGGGGACCATCCCAGCCTCCGCCATGAGCGGGTTCCCAGGAGTGCTCACGGGGCAACCAGTCACGGCCCGCGCCACCGCGCGCATCTCCCGCTCTAGGAGCTCCCCATGCGACGCCAGACAAGCAAGCCGGCCCGAGGGCAGCGTAACGCCGCCGCCGCTACTCCATGCACTCCGCGGACGGATCACCACGTTCGGCGATCGTCCGCAGCTGCGGCTCGCGCAGCCCCCACGAGGAGCGTCCGTCAGCTTGCGGAGCTGGACCCAACACGCGGCTTACCCTGATCCTCGATGGAGCGCACACACGTAGTGCTACCGCCCGAGTGGAGCTTCCGGTCAAAAAGTTAACTGACAAAGTAGGCGCAAGTCGTAGCTTCCACTGGACACGTGCCCGCGTCCACCCTGAGTGTGGAGGTGCGGGCTCCTCGTGTCGTTGGGAGAGCACCAGGGTCTGCGTCTTGCTGCCAGCCAGTTTCATCTTCCACCTCCTGGCACCACGTCATCACGTCCGCGGCCCCCATTTACTCGCAGGTAAGGTCCATGTAACAGGTTCTGAGAATTTTGTTTCTGCGATATCGAAAAGTCCATTTTATAGTACCCCCTAGCGATTGCATTTTTCCAGCGGCATCCGGCAGATTGTATGATTTGTGATATACACGTGTTCTAAGTATTGCAATCACCAGGTAAGGATCAACCGGAGAACAAAGCACGATCTAACTTTTGAGGCCACAACGGCACGCACTAATGCACTGTGTACGGCGTGCGGGCCGCGTTCCCCCGACTTCACGTCCCAGCAACCAGGGTCGCGCAACTAAATTAAGTGCTGTCACCACTTTTTGGACAGAGTGTTCTACCTGGTTTATACAGCCTTGAGTGAAGTGCTCAGCCACCCTCAAGGGAGATATACACGGGGGACACAACGCTTATGACTATCTTAGCAGCGCTTACACAACAGGACACTGTGTGTTCCCGAGGACCAGAAACTTCCCTGTCTAATGCGACAAAAGACAAGCGCGGAGTTATTTTTTCCTCCCAACATCCACCCACCTTAACGGCAGAAAAAGGATTTTTACTTATGTCTCTCCCGACAGCGAGGCTCATCGTACTAACTGTCTAAATGAGTAACCACGTGAATCGGGAAAATTGCAGCACTAGTAACCATCCTTCATCCAGCGACCTCTCCGAACCTATTGCTGCATACTCGAAAATCCCAAGAAACTGTTGATAAACAATCATCAACTTAACCTATCCAGCAAGATATTCTTACCGTCAGCAGGCGAGGAAGACGTGGTAGCTCCGACAATCTCCTCCTTTATTTCCACCGACATGGTGAGACCGGGCGTTAAATTTTCAGGGTGCATCCTGTAAGAATCAGTACATATTAATAAACACGTCCGTAGCGGCTCGATTGACCCTAGACACTGCAGAATGATTCGCCATAAGTAAAACGTGATAGAAAAAAGAGGAGGAATTAGAAGAAATAAGAGCGAAGAAGTGCCTGCTGAAAGAGCTACCAGATAAAAGACAGGGTACATACCTAGCGTCCGTCACCGTGACCTGACCCGTGACCTTTGACTTTGAAGGTCAAATTCCAGGTTAAAGGTCGGGTTATCGCATAGTGTCCCGAATGTATTACCGGATGATATAAAAAGGTCCCATATATAGATGGTCCAATCTATCAGTCCGTCACCGTTGACCTGACCCGTGACCTTTGAGTTAGAGATCAAATTCGAGGACAAAGGACGGGGTACCGGCATAACGTCTTCAATGTATTGCCAATCCTTCCTAAGTGGTGTCATATGATAGAGAGAGTTCAATCTAAGGTAGTCACTTCTCCATATCTAACATCCGTAACCTTGAATTTGACCTAAAATAGTGACTTTGAACAGCAAAAATTAAGGTCTATTCGTTACAGCGTGACAGAAGTGACTATGAGCCAAGTTTGCGCCTAATTCTTAATCTGTCGCTGAATAAGTCAAAAACTTCACGGACGTGGCCCTCCTGCGTTGCCCTCTGGTTGCCCTCAGGCAACCTATACTCGTTGCCTGTTATTGTCTACGTTACTTGTCACGGTGTCACGTGACCTTCTGATGTTTCCTGTCTATGTCCACTGTTCACCCAAGCTCATTGTGACTCGTGTCATGCTAATGATACTGACGCGCAATCAG
This sequence comes from Semibalanus balanoides, assembly GCA_014673585.1. NCBI lineage: Eukaryota > Metazoa > Arthropoda > Thecostraca > Balanomorpha > Balanidae > Semibalanus > Semibalanus balanoides. The sequence goes on from VOPJ01014050.1 coordinate 253,227, forward strand.
GATTTTCGTAAGGGGGCACGACCGCAAGGAGGCCCTATCGGACCACGAGGGGGAACCAAAATTGCGAACCCAATAAGGACCCTGCACAGTGCACATATCAGGGTGGATTCAGGGGGGCCAAGGGTCCATGCCCATCCCCAAAGGTCACAAAACCATGATTTGCTCACCACAAGTCGGATGTATGTATCTACAGTTAAAAACGGTCTGGCGACTTACTCCCTGCCTCCCCCCCCCACACACACACGGTTAACAACGTTATCGCTGATGGCTGACGACCTACTGCATCCCATGGTCCACAAGTGTTTGAAAATACGTCACAACTTCGTGTCTTTTTTATATTTTGACTTTTTCTCCTCAGAACTTCTGCAGTTCGTTTACATTTTTGCGTTTACTTGCTTTCGATATTTTCGTGGAGTGCCCCTTCGGATGAAAAAAGTATATTTTCAGTTTTATTTGTAAAAAATACGTTGGTATTTCGTTTTTTTCTGAAAAAAAAACAAAAAAAAACAGACAAGGGCCCCACCAGGCCGCCTCATAGGGGGCCTAAGTGGCCCAACATTTGTCGGGTTACGACCTTTGTGGTGCCCCCGGCTCGTGTGTTCTGGGCAGGGGCGTTGCTACGGGGGGGGGGTCGGGTGCGCGGACCCCACACACACTTTTGAGGCGGGCGCCGAAGGCGCCCTCAAAAAGTGCTTTGTTCTGGGTTTTTAAAGAGGGGCGGAGGCGCGCCCTAAAATAGAATAAGAAATGAAAAGACACTACAAATTTATCGCCAGTCTGTATGTGTGCGCCTAAGGCAGTGGGCGTTCACCAGTTTCCGTCAATTCAGCAGCATTATCCGGTCTTTTGACCCGAGGCGCCCATAGCAAGTGACGCCTCTCCGATCAGGTGGCGGCCTTTGAGAGTATGGACGCCTCCCCGGTCAGTGGGGCGCCTGCCTTAGACGCCGCCTCTAGGCCGTGACAGCGCCTCTAGCCAGTGACGGCGCCTCTCCGGCCAGTGGAGAGCCTCTGGCAGTAAAGGCCGCCTCGCTAGTGACCACGCCTCTGGCGAAGTGAGGCGCCCTCCGTGACCTGCCCTTCCGGACGTGACGGGCCCCCTCGGCTCGTGACAGCGCCACTCCGGCTAATGACGGCGCCCTTCAGCTAGTAACGACGCCCCTCGCTAGTGATGACGGCCCATATGTTGAAGGCATGACGAGCACGTGCGGAAGAGAGGCGCTCCGAAATTTCCGCCAATATTGGTGGCGCCCTATTCGATCGGGTGGCGCCCCTCAAGGAAATGACTTGGGCCTTTATTAATTTCTGCCAACGCCACTGGTCCAAGCTCATGTGCACCCCTCTTCCAAAATGTGGCGCCCCCTTTGATTAACAGTTGCAATGGTGGCAAGGATGCCTTCTGAGGGAGGCAAGATGTCTTCCAAGGGCGACATGGTGCCTTCTAAGGAGTTTGGCATAATACGCTCTAAGGGCGGAAGAATGCCTTACGAGGGCGGCAAGGTGTCTTATATGGGGCAAGAGTCTTCTGATGAGGCAAAATACTTTTCGAGGGCGGATGATGCTTACAAGGGCGGCATAACTGCGTTTCCTGGGGGGCGGGCTAAATGTTTTCCGATGGCGGCAATTGTTCTTTTAAGGGGGAGGGATGATGCTTCCAATGAAGTGTAATGCGCTCTGATTGCGGTAAAATGCCTTTTAAAGCGGCAAGATGTCTTCCAAGGGGCGGCATGTTACCTCCAAGGGCGCAGGGTGGCAAATGCTTCCGAGGGCGATAATGCGCTCTGAGGGTGGCAAAATGCTTTCCGAAAGCGGCAGATTGTCTTCGAGGACGGATGATGCTCTCCCAGCAGGGTGGCGTTCCTCTTCAAATTGTGAGGCTACTGGCCACAACTTCCCGCTTTGCCACCAATTTTTGTCAATTTGAAACTGTCCTGGGTAACATACATTTTCCCTCAAGACATGTAAACATAGGAGTGCCCATAACTTATTTTTTCATTAGTCCACCATACTTCCGAGGGGACGAGATGCCTTCCGAAGGGCGGAAATGTGTTGTGACTAGCACTGTGCTGTCGGCGGCTTGCATGCCTCGGCGGGGGAGGGGGGGGGCACCACTGCGAGTGAAAATGTCGCCCTCGAGTGGTGAGTGCCGGGGCACCCTTAATGATCGGAAATTATGGCCCTTTTGGACTGGAGATGAAACCCCAACATCGTGCCTCAACCTTCGAAATGTGGGTTTTTGGATGTGCGCATGGAACCTTTGACTGTTGCCTTGATTATTTGATTTGATTTTTTTTATTTCATTATCCACTGACTTGTCATTGATCGGTATCATTTTTATATCAGTTCGATGCATTGTTTGCAAGTGGTTTTTGATAGATATTTCTCTCCTTTCCTGATACATTTTAATGGGGAGCTATTTCATTATTGCATGGTTCAGCACCTCACCTCTTTGGTATGTTAAAGAGGGCTGGAAATTAAAAGTGAAAATCAGAGGCGAATCCAGGGGGCAAGAGTGCAACGCCGGCCCTGAAAGGCCTGGAGCCATGTTTGCCCAATCTACACAAAAACGGTCGTCGGACGTACACAAATACCTACGGCTACAATTACAGATGAACTGAGAAGCGCTCCCCCTTTCAACAATTTTATCTTTCTGACGGCCTGCAATTACACCCCCCGCTTAATATTGTTGAATACATGTCAATTTATCCCCCCTCCCCCCCAAAAAACAGACATTCGCCCGTGTTTTGTATTTGCTGCTGGATTTGCTAGATTTCGCCTCTGAGTTAAAATCAGAAAGTTCATGGGCTTGCGCCCCTCTAGACCGCGGCGCCCCCCTCTGGGTTTGGTGCCCCTGGCAGTGGACACCCCACCTCCCACTTTTGAGAAGGTAGCGACGCCCCTGCTGAGTCTGGGCCCTTCAGCTTGAAATATAAAATGTAAAGCTTGATTGGCATTTGCATAGTTCTTTAATTTCTAAGTGCAAGCATGGGGTCTTTTCCGGTGCGCCAGAGTTGCCGAAAGGAACGACGAGAACGCAAGCGTGATATCATGGACTTCTATCAAATATCAATAGTCTGGAGACATCCAAAGTATGGTCTTTAGAGAGTTTAGAGACTTCAGAGGCCTTAGGACCCTCTCTGAAAGACCAGAAGGCTCCATGAACGTTCAAAAGGCCCCTGTAGAGGTCAAAGGGGCCTCTGGCTAGACCGAAAGGGACCCTGGGCGATTCAGAAGGGCCATGTCTCCTGTTCATACCGAATGGGCCCGTAACAAGCACAGAGGGGCCCCTGGGCAGGTCAGAGGGGCTCCTGGACAGGTTTTTGTTGTTGTTTCTCCCCCTGGGTCATCAGAGATGACCATAGCCCAGCGGCTCCCTGTGGCGATGGTAGCGGGCACAAGGCAGCCACCGTCGGCGTCCCGCAGCTGGAAGGGTCATGTAGATGCTGCAGTCAGCGCAGGTGGCGCGGCGAGAGAAGGGAGCGGAGCGCACGTGCTCCGGCAGTCTGCCTCCTTCGCGGCAGACGGCGCAGCGCGCCGCAGGGCACCCCTTGTTGTTGCACTGCGGACACTCCGCGGAGGGGGACCGGCCGATGCGGTGTGGATATTGGCGCGAGCGCCCCCAGTGGCCCGCTCTCATCTGGTGCACCGATATGGCGGGTCACGGTCCTCCCCGGAGATGGGGAGCGGGCAGTCGACTCGAAGATTCTCTTAAACCAAGCTGTCAGGCCATTGCTTATTTGCACTGTTTGGTAGCCGCGCGGGAAGGCCGGGTACGTGCGGACTCCGCAGAACTTCTATCTGGGGCAGCGCGATGCTCTTGCCAGCGTGTCGCACTTCATTTACAGGGATCCGCAGTGTGCGGGACCCCTGAGAATAATTTCGTCGATGGTTCGTGATGGCCTGCAGAAGGCGCCAGATCTCGGCTCCGAGAGGGGACGTCTGGGCGGCGGCTCACCGCTCAGCATGCTCAAGGCCGCCCTCGAGTCGGTGCAGACTATCACCGGATCAGTGTCAGCGTTGGCCGTCCTGATTGCCGCCAGCGGCTTTGCCAGGGCGCTCGTATGGCGAACAGCTCGCCTGTGTGCTTGAGCAGCAGCTGACCGCGCACCTCACCTCATCTCACTCGCCCGACCTGGTGTGATATGGGCGCCGCACCACCCTTGGTGACGCCGCCTCCGTGACGTCGTCATGATCCAGGTGGCCCTGTCCGGTAGTGTTGCCAGTTGCTCCAGGGCGGCCCAGCGCCGGGCGTCCGGGTGGGCGTCGCTTCGCCCGCCCGGGCCCACCTCCAAACAGGTGCCCCGGGCACAGGTCGCCCACGGGGCGGGGGCAAACTCCAGTCGCGGCTCCACCTCCACCGTTGCGGCGTCCGCCTCCGCCAGCGCGTCTCTGCCGGTCTGCCGCACCCAATAAAAGTGGTGCTCAGGGCGGGGGGTCGTCTCGCAACTACCCTCGGGGTGTCGTCCCGCCAGTGGCAGGGAGAGCGCGCGGCGAGCGTGCGGTGCGGCTAGCACCTTGCGCTCGACTCGCAGATGCAATGCCCGCTGGCCAGGAAGGGGTCTCTAGGGGTGGACGGGGGCAGCCGGTGACTACCTCGCGACGCAGCAGTTTCGCGCTCGCACCAGCTGACATGCGATGGTGATGCCGTCCGGCAGCCACGGCGCCCGCGAGCTATTCGAGGGCGCCTCGGCTATAGTTGCACGTCCTCAGTTGGGCCTCGCGCAGTCCCCAGGATCTGCCGTTCATCTCCGCGTGCGCCGTGCGTGGGCGGACCTTCCTCCGGAGGGAGCAGTGGCTCTCTAAGTGCAGAAATCGGTCGGGGATCTCCGAGGCTTGAGGCTGGTGCCTATAGTGACCGCATGCCGTCCACCTTCAGCTCCACCTACGCCAGCTCCACCTGCTCGTGGGTGGTAGCAGTGTGGGTCTTGTCCCCGGCGATCACGCATCTTCCACCGCCGGGCGCAGACGCCAGGGCGTCCGCAGCCTGCTGGCGCGGGAGATTCAAGCCCAGCTCGACGTCGCGCCAGCGCTCAGCGTCGCCGTATCGTCGGCGTACATGAAGACATCCGTACGGTCCGCCCGTCTCAGGGCCTCGATAAGGTCTGCCGACCACAAGGTGTACAGGGTCGGCGACAGTACCGACCCCTGAGGCAGGCCGGCGCGGAAGACACGCTCGCCGCTGAGCGTCCCGTTTACCTCGGCTCGGGCCCTGCGGTCTCGGAGGAACTGGAAGACCCAGGTCGCGTAGAAATCGTGGGAGGAGTTCGCATGGATCTTCTGGAGTAGCATCCGTGGTCGATCTTCATATGCTCGGGAGAAGGTCAAACGCTAGTAGAATGAACGATCCGCGGTCACGCATTTCCGGGCCTCGTCTCGGCTTCGGGCGGTTCCGATCCATCCTGGGACTGAACCAGGGGCGGGCCAGGTTTCTCCTCTGCTGTCGCCGCGAAGAATCATTGTTCGGGGGGGACGAGGCGGTCTCGGTCGATGAGGTGGGTCATACGCGCCGCAATCAAGCGCTCCGCCAGCTTGGCAATATGGCTGGTTAGCGCGATCGGGCGGTAGCTGCTGACCTTCTTCGGATCCTTCCCGGACTTGAGAATCGGGATGAGGTGGCTTCCCTCCATGCGGCAGGGACCGCGACTCCATCAGGACGGTTGATCAGTCAGCAGGACTGTCGCGCGTCGCCCTAGGTGCGGAGGTTGCTTCTGCGCAGACGTGGTCCTGTCGGGCCTTCTTGGACTTGAGTTTACGCATTGGTCTCTTAGTTTGATGGGAAGGTTGCGCACTGCTCGGGATTGATGTCTCGCATTTCCTGGAAGGTTCGTTGAGGCGACGAGTTCGCTCAACCGCTCGTCGCGCTTGGGTGAGGAGTTCCTGCTGACTTCGGCGTACGTCGGGCGAACGCCTCGGCCTTGGCGGTTCTCTCCGCGAGCACTTGGCGCGGTCAGTTGGAGTGGCCTGGCCGGGGCAGACATCCGGAACGGCACCCTCCATCTTCCGCAACATCTTGCTGACGCGACCGATTGCTGCTGGCTTATTCAACTCCGTAGTCGCCAGCTCGCGGAAGCTCTTCCTCTGCGCCTCTTCCTCCATTACCGCCGCCTTCTTCTTGGCCTCCTTCCATCGAACTATTGCCTCTTCGGAGTCGCGCCCCTTCAGGGCGTCCCTCGCCTCGCGGCGCTCCGCCACTGCTGCCTCGAGCTCGGTATCGAGCGCCCAGGGTTTGGGGTCGGCGCGCGCCCCCCGCGGGATCCGGGCGGTGCTGGCTCGCGTGACCGCAGCACGAAGTGGCTGTTGAGCTCTTCCGCGCTCATGTCGGGGCGTTCGCAAGGGCCGCGTCGCAGTCTTCCGTGAAGCCGGACCAGTCTGCCTTGTGAAAGGTCCATCGCATCTTCCTGATCCACTGGGGCCGCGCCTCGCCGACCATCGCGCTGATCACCTGGGGAAGGTGGTCGCTACCCAGGTCTTCACCCACGGACCATGTGCAGCGTCGCGCCATGTCACGGTGGCACATGGCGACGTCCGGGGTTGACTGGCGCGTCCAGTTCCCGTAGACGACGCAGGTGGGCGTGGCAGCACCCGAGTTGAGGGCAACCCAGTGGTGCGCAGACAGCCAGTCGTGGACTCGCCGGCCCACCCCGTCTGGCTCAGAACAATTAACATCCCAGCCGGGGTGGTGACCGTTGATATCCCCGAAAGCCAGGACGTTTGGCGTCGTCGGGAAGGCGTCCATGCTGAAGAGGTCCACTCGCTCGTCATCGGCTGACTGGCGGGCGGGTGGGCGGTAGATGCTATAGACATCGATAGACTCGTTCGGTGGTGTCGCGTTTGAGGTCTTGTCACGTTGTAGGATTCTGACCGCACACCATTCGGTCGTCGTGTCTTGTGGCTGGAAGGGGGACGTCTCGATGGTGGTGAACGGGAGTCCGTCTCGGACGTAGATGGCGACATCTCCGCCTTTGACCGGACCATCCCGCCTCCTGCGTGCGCTCTTCTGGCGACCGCTGCGGTCTGGAACGGGGATGCGATGTTTTTGCCTTTCGAGTTGAGCTCCTGGCCGCCACATGTACCTTCTTCTCAGAGAGCCAGCGGGAGAACTCCGGAACCCTCTTCGTAGTCCTCCGGCATTCGCTGATGATCAGCAGATTGGCTTCTGCTGGCAGTTGCGCGTACTTCGGTTCTTGGCCCGACGGCTGCGACCCCCCGGGGCCCCGACGCGCCTCGGACGCCGGTTCACCCAACCGTTGGCGCTCACGGAGGGGGGTCGGTGTTCATTCACTCAACGGGTCGGGGCCGCGGGTTTCCCCACGGCTCCCAGGCCCGCCAGTTGCTGCAGATGATGGTGATGTGCAGGTGGTGGTGGTGGTGATGATGCAGCTGCGGGCCACCGGCGGTGGCGCGTCGGCCTGCCGGCGTCCCGCCCTTGGGGGGCAGGATGGGATCCGTTTGGCGAGCTCGACCGCTCTCCACGGCCGAGCTTGGAGCAGCAAGCTGCCCCGCACCGTCCACCTCGTGAAGGCGGACCCCGGACTCCGTCTGGACCGAGCCTCCTGGACAGGTCGGCGGGGGCCCTGGCACAGCAAGAAGTCTCACGAGTGATTGGCAGGTGTCAAAGCCCTGTAGGTAGAGTGGCCCTTTGACCAACTTGAAGGTTCCTGTGGTCAGGTCAGAAGGGCCCTGATCATTAGGGGTGGGTCGACACTCTTAGGATTCCATTGGGAGACAGCGTGAATTATATGGCGCTGATTCATAACATTATGATTGAGAGCAAAAATTCCGCAAAAAATCCATATTTGGTACGCGCGATGAAATTTTGCGCGAGCGTTCCCGCCGTCCATTCTTTAACATTAGCGCGACGCCAGCAACGCCCTGGCGGCCATTGCGAAACTATGTCCGTCGCTGTTGTTTGTTGGCTATGGAATGTTTTTAAAAGTAATCAACCCTGTACAAATGTCATATTCGTATTCTCGAATGTCAATGCATTTATGTGTGCAGTGATATGAATTATATCTACGAACACGCGCACGAAACGCAGCCTAAGATGTGAGAAGAAGGGAATCACCTCCCCATGAATGACTCGTTTGCATCTGCAAATCAGACGGACTAGCACCTTATCTGGCCGGAATATCTGAGGATCAGTGGGGATACTCAGCGGCCAGCACAACAGTCTGCTGTCCCAGGTTGAATACCCGGGTGACTATCCTTTAATTGTTCATTTAATACCGTTGAAGTGACAGGTGGAGATGGATGCACATGTTTTGCGATAGAGTAAGTGGGCCAAAAATGAACTATTCACTAAACGATTTTGGCCAGGACGGGCTAAAGAGCCGGCTGGAGAACAATAGATGACAAATGCAGTGGTGGGCGCAGTCTTTTAACACAAGCGAACTAGATGATGCGTAGCGTGGAACTATTGCGCAGTGGCGTGCGAAGAAACTCACAAAGGCGGGAAAGCATTCCGCCAGTCTGCTGCCTGTCGCTGGCGACGCCGAACCACTGACCAGCCTCCGGCCGTCCCACAACCAAACCTCGATAAAGGGGAAAAAAGAGGGGCAGCACCTAATAGACAGAGGCGCAACCAATATGGGCGAAAATTGTGCAGAAGTGGCGTCTCTCCATGCGCACTTGCTCGTCGTGCTTTTAAACATTTTGTGTGGGGCGGCGTCACTGGCCGGTGGGGCGCCGCATGGGCGCCTCGTTGCATGGGCTGCCTTATGAGGTCCAAATGACTTAGGTGCATGCCTTGAATACCGAATACGGTTACAACGACTGCTGCTGACGCAGACTTCTTTTCCATAGGATCTCTGCAGAACATCATCGTTCATGCCATGCAGATAAACTGCGAACTTGTAGCGTCACACGGAGTATGGTGTTACTGGCGATGGGCGCTATTCAGAAGGTCAGACGACAGGTGGAGCGTGGGCGGCACATCGTATCCAGCAGTTGCCGTAAGCTGTCGGCGGAAGGACGTCCAACGCCATTGATGATGGTAGCTGAGATTTGTGGCTTAAGGGCGGGCTCATACTCAATGGTTATGTGGCGCCAGATCCGCCCTGCCGGGAGATTCTTCGAAAAGTCCCGCTAGCCGGCATATCATCAGTTTTTAAAGAGGGTCGGCCAGCTCGCCCCCCCCCCCCTCTATCGACCCGCCGACGCAAGGACGCGCCCTGGTCGAGTGCAAAGAAGAAAAAGGGCAATTTGCAGTTTGCACTCCCATGCGCTGAACTTCGCAGCAGAAGCCTTACACCAATATGCTGGACTGGGACGCGGATCTGATCACGGAGCCACCACTGACAAGCCTCAGCGATGTAGAGCTTGGGGGCCCTTGGAGCGCACCGCTGGAGGTACCCTCGTACTCTGTTCACACAGTTGTTGTAGAACAAGCTGTGAGGGTGGTAACGGAGGCGGTGACCATAATGGTCGGGGAGTCACAGCGACATGGCAGCAGCTGTGGTCGACTCAGCCACCGTAACATGCTTCCAGCCGTCACAAGTAAAAAGACGTTTATCGAGAGCCTGACTGGTTTATAGAATAATCAGGGTAGTGTCCTACCACCAACAGTGAATTAATGCATGAAGTATTGCGCGGAAAGTCACACTAGAGTTTTACTCCCCCTCCTCCCGTTTTAAAATGAGCGACCGTTAAAACACATAATTGGGATTATATTATCACATGATTAACTACCGTGGACCAGTCAGTAAAGATTCTCTACCCGTCACTCAAACAGTATTAAACAGTAAACAGTTTTTTTGGCTGGCGTTAACAGGGGTCGGACGTTTTTGATGACCTCCAAACCAGGACGTAATATCTTGTAATCTAGAGCGAGAAGTAGTGTTAAAAATATATATTAACATAACTTAAATAATTTTATGCAAGTGGCCAAATTTTCATCTTAGAATCGGTTGTCATTATTTAGATATTGGGTGTTA
>VOPJ01014051.1:0-25000 GCA_014673585.1 Semibalanus balanoides
GCCTCTGCTTTATGCTAAAGCATTGCTGCCCTAGCCGGGGAAATTGCGCTTTTCCCCGCTTCCACGTGGTTCGCCCTACCACCACGCATGAGTCCCCAGAGCCAGCCATCGAACTGTTCGGTACCGATGGTCTCGCCTCCGCCAACGCCCTCAGCTGACCACGAACACGGAACGCCACCGTGTGCCCTTCACTCCGTGAACCCCTTCGCCCGACAGGACGCAGCATCGACACGTGATGCTGCTCCATCTTCTGCCGTGGCTCAGACCGCGTCTGCAGTACCTGGTGCGCGACCGGTCGCCCGTTTGTCCCCCCTGGTGTGAGGCGCCTACCTTCGACGACTGGCCCATCGTCGCTGCTTCGCGTGCTCTTCAGCAGTGCTGCGTTGCCACACTTCTACGGAAGTGCAGTGACCACGCCGCCGCGCGTGCGCCCCGTGTGTGGGTGTGTATATATGTGTACTGTGTGTGCGTGTTGTTGAGCTTCTTCCAGTCATAGTTTTGTGTTCCCTTTGCCCTTCAGGCGTCGGGTGCGCGGATTTTTTTCTTGAATACCAAAAATGTTTGTTGCGCTAGTTCACCTTTGAGCAGCTTTAAATAGTCTCGCAAGACTGTCAGTAGAGGAGTAAGCCAGTCCAGGGACAAGACCAAGTGACGCTAACAAACGCGGCTCTCCGCTGCCTCGCTTTCTAGAAACTCTGAGGACAAAAAACAAGAGACTACGAAATTGATCAAAAGGAAGAAGAAAGAGCAGAAACAAAAAAAAAAGGGAAAGAAAGAAATAAAAAAAATAAAAAGAAAGAAGGGGTGAAATTATAACTCGGGACTCCTGTGGCGATCGGAACCGAGGTATCAGCGCTGTGTACTGACCGTGCATCGCTGTTGTCATCTGAATATCATCTCTGCCGTCTTCACTCTATGTCTTTAATACTCCGAATTAAGGGCTGAGGCACGCCAGTCTCACGGACAGAAAAGACGCAACGTTGCACGCTGGGTGGAGTGTTTGTTCGCTCGGGAGAAGTGCAGTTCGGTGGTGACGGTGTACGGGGTAACGTAGGCGGCGCTCAGACCGTTCCGTGGTGACGGTGTACGGGGTAACGTAGGCGGCGCTCAGACCTTCGTTTGGTGACGGTTACGGGGATTAACGTAGGCGGCGTTTCAGACCGTTCGGGTGTGACGGGTGTACGGGGTAACATAGGGCGGCGCTCAACCGTTCGGTGGTGACGGTGTACGGGGTACGTTAGGCGGCGTTTCAGACCGTTCGGGGTGACGGTGTACGGGGTGACGTAGGCGGCGCTCAGGACCGTTCGGTTGGTGACGGTGTACGAGGTAACGTAGGCGGCGCTCAGACCGTTCGGTGGTTGACGGTGTACGGGGGACGTAAGGCGGCGCTCAGGACCCGTTCGGTGGTGACGGTGTACGGGGTAACGTAGGGGGCGCTCAGGACCGTTCGGTGGTGACGGTGTACGGGGTAACGTAGGCGGCGCTCAGACCGTTCGGTGGACGTGTGTACGGGGTGACGGAGGCGGCGCTCAGACCGTTCGGTGGTGACGGTTACGGGGTAACATTAGGCGGCGCTTCAGACCGTTCGGTGGTGACGGTGTACGGGTAACGAGGCGGCGCTCAGACCGTTCGGTGGTGACGGTGTACGGGGTAACATAGGCGGCGCTCAGACCGCCGACATTGATGGGTGCGTGTCCCCCCACCGTCGTCTGCGTGCGGACTGTGGCTGCACGGCGGCCGACTGGCGCTGGACAAACCCGCCGCGGCTAGACGCAGCTTCCCGCGGCTGCCACCGGCCCGGCGGCGGCGCTGGCGTCGGCTGGTGTGTGGGGGAAGCTGTGCTTATTTTGCCCAACCGTTGACCCGCCACTGGCTATCGTTATGCTTTTCGGTCTGATCTAGAATGCTTGGAAATTTTCCCGACGATGTTTTTTTTCGGCTGTCAATATGAGCGTGGGCCATGTATCATTTTGTTGTTTGATAACCTCGTTTTGTAAGCGGTAGCACAACATGTACAAAGCATCATCATATGTAATATGTATATAGCCGTGAGCCCTATATATACGAATGTCGCTGAATGCATGGCGTGTGCAACTGTTCTGTTAGTTAGTGTTGGTGTGGTGTAGTTAGTGTTAGTTAATGTTAGTTTGTAGTTAGTCAGCTATCTTGTTAGTGGTTCAGGGCACTCTCAGTGGAGTGTCCCGGGCCACACTATCGTCCGTGCGATGTTTTTCCAGCGCATTGTTACCCCGCCCTAACGTCAGCTGAGCGCGGTGTGTGTTTTGACCAGTTCTACGCTGTGTTGATGACAATTAGCCAGGTGCGCTGGTAGGCTGACGAGTTGTATGTATATTGTATATTATTGTATATATATCATGCACTACGCTGTAACTTGCTGGAAATAAACAAACCGCTCGGTGGCAGTGTTCATTGGGTGCGGAGGTTGACTATCTGTAGACAGACAATACATATTTAATGATATACCCACTGGTCGATAGCACGGATAAATGACTGGACTGGATCAGACCTGATATAAGGAGCTGCTGTGAAATATAGGGCATTGATCGCATTGTTTCCCCCCTCCAATGAAATAGGCTACTTATAATGTGCTGTTGATCTCCTGATTCTAGGTAATTAATTATACCTAAGTAAGTCTGTGTTGGCTTATGCATATACACTCGTAGTTATAAAACCGGTTTAATAAGAGTGTCTACTCCACATTTTTCATTTCCATCGAGAAAAAAAAACGTATGCACTAAGCAGAGGAAAGCATAGTGCCAGATGGGAGTTGGCTAGCAGCACGGCTGTCATTTGCTCAGTTTGCAGAATAATTGAGAAGCCTACATTTGTTGAGGTTTATTGTGATACACTTCGAAGTGTTATCCCACATAACACACACAATTGGGTACCATATGGGCGACGTGGGCGCAGCATGGGCATGGGGAGGACATGGGAATGATCATGGGCTAAATATGGGCCCCTATGGGTTTGGATGGGCGAGATTGTGACATGTGGCCATGGGTAAGACATGGGCTTACCTAGATGGGCCCTATATGGATTTAAGATGGGCAACGTGGGCAAACGCAACTGGAAGGCTGTGGGCATACCCGTGATGGCTCCATATTGGGTTTAGATGGCAAGGCCGAGGCAAACAAGCATCTAGAGTTCCCAATAGATGGAGTTGCTTCAGGTCCAGTCATTTTGCTGTGATTTTTCGTCATTTATTGTTGTGCGTTCACTGATATCACTGATTGGGAGAATCTCATTCTATCTAGTGTGAATTTATTTCACTCAGGGGGGCCATGGCCCCCGTGCCCCCCACCCTTGGCTACGTCCCTGGGTGGAATAGTCTTCATACATCGATGTCTATCAAAGTCATGGTAACGGCGCTATTGAACTCGCCTTCGGCTCGTCCAATCACTGAAAGGGTAAGGATGCCTTTATGACGGCACACGTGCTACTTAAATCGCTATAATAATGGGCGATTAACACTGCTCACATTGCTGTGATCTACCCCAACTCTTAGCGTCAGCACCAGCAGTGCAGAAATGCTTCAACAGATATCACAATTCCTGTATCAGTGTATTTGGAGCCGAGCCGAATCGAGAGCACATCTGGTTGTAGTACGTATACGTCTCACATCGCGATGATCCAGACATCGTTTGTCAAAAATATTTGAAGCTCTGTAGGTTTTTAAGGAACACGGAATCTGGCGTCAGGTGGGCAGAGGGCTGGGCACCAACCGGATGACTTAAACCCAAAACGTGTGTGGGATACTATGCATCGTGAGAAAGCGGGCACAAAAGAAGGCAATCCAACGGTAATAATACTAAAAAATGCGGACAGTCAAGTGTCCAGCAATCAACAAAACACACTTCGTTTGTATTTCTCCGCGCCAGGTGATGGCGTCTGTCCCTTTCTTTTCATTACGGACGCTCTCTCAGCCGCCTCTGGACGGCGATGGTAGCGCCGCCGTGCGGTACGATGGTGCTGCCACTTAGGCAGCGGCCATCTGTTCAGCCGACAGTGGGCGACCGGCGCCCGTGTCTGCCGCCGCGGCAAAGCTGTCTCTTTCAGCCTCCATGTCGGATGTGGAGGTGATGTCCAGTCTGCGGTGCATACAGATGCGTGCGTTAGTGCGACAAGTGATTTCGAGGCAGCTAATAATCAGCTATTGAGAATATTGTGGCGCCCAAGGATTTCACGTTACGTGAGGTTTAGAGTTCGCGAAGATCAGTCCTAATTCGCAGGGGCGTCAAGGGCGGATCCAGGGGTTTCCAAAGGGGCCATGCCCCCCCCCAAACCCCCCAAAATCAGCGCAAATTTGACACATTTCCTGAGTTTGTCGTAAAACTAAGCAACTTTTACTAGAGAAAGTTTGTTTTAAATCAGTTATGTACCATAAGCAACGAAATCCGATGACGTTCACGGAATTATGCGAAATTTTTCGCGAAATTCCCCCCCCCCCAAACTTCAAAATCACACTTTCTGGATCCGCCAGTGAGGGGCGTCGCCACAATATTTCGAGTGAGGTGGCCAACCAGTGATATGGGGGAGCCAGTGAGGGTTCCGGGGGAGCTGGCGCCATAGGCCTTATGTTAAAATCCTGTAAACTTGGGGTGCTGAAGAGGGTTTTGAGCGCACCTGGTGGTGCCCGGCTCCCCAGGTTCCCTAGGTGGCGACGCCCCTGCTAATTCGTAATGACCATTGACCAACTAATGATAACGACAGCTGTGACACTGATGACATTAAGTTCAAAACATGAGAGTGTTGGGTTTGGTGTTGATGTGTAGCTTATGAGGTGTGCTAAATTTGAAGTTTGTGCGTTTGTCATTTGTCCGTCTCAGTAGCTGTTGCCTAAGTGACGTGATCGGTCAGCTGTTTACGCTGCCTGCCGTGCCTCCGCCGGTGCTGGGGACACGGACGATTGTCGCGTCGCTGGCCGATCCAGGAGGTCGTCGGTCCTGAAAGCAAGTCGCCAGCCGGTCATGGCGTGCAGACACAGCAGACACTACGTGAGGCACATTGAGCTGGCAGCTATTACACAGGCATTTATAGAAGCGCCTTGCATACACTGGTTGGCACACACCTATTGTACAGACATACATAGAAGTGCTATAACCATTGACAATCGGTCGCTGCTTTTGTACAGCAATAGAGATCTGTGGAGTACGCCATGAATGGGTACGTTTACTGTACAGCGACACAAACCGGGCATATACCTTTTTACAGTGCATGGGCACATTCTCATTGCACAGCAGCATTAACACGCACGGCGCACGCGCACACCATGGTTAAGCAATAAGCATATCTGCATGAAGCATAAGCTTACCTAGCTATTCAAGCTGAAGCACAAAGACCATGCGATGCTAGCAGGCGCAGGGTGGTATCGGGAGGGGAATGGTGTACCGAAGTGCCTTGGACATTGCAGCCACTCATGTCACGTTTGAGTCGCGTCACTATACGGCACGACTCAGCAAGGGCGGATCCAGAGGGTCAAAGTCATGCCCCCCCCTCCCCCCCCCCCTCAAACCAAAACCCAAAATCGGCGCAAATTTGACACATTTCCTGAGTTTGTCGTAAAACTAAGCAACTTTTACTATAAATGTTTGTTTTAAATCAGTTATTGATACATAAGCAAGCGAAATCCGATGAGTTTTCAGGATTATGCGATAATTTTTTGGATTTGCCCCCCCCAAACTGTCAAAATCACACTTTCTGGATCCGCCTATGCGCCTCAGACAGACGCGTTCACTCACGGCACGTCAGCGTCCCAGACCCTGAGCTGGCCGTCGTCGGCGCCTGTGTACAGCTTCTTGTCCACCACACACATGCAGGTGATGCCTCGCTCGTGGCCGCTGAACACCCGCTTCTGCTTGCCCGACTTGGCGTCGTAGGCGCGGGCGTCGCCGTCGGAGCTGCACGTGAAAACTGGAGGCATACCGAGCCACATGGCGGGTGGTAAGCAGTGGGGCAAACACGGGTGTGTTGCAATGGGGCGGTAAGTGAACGCTCGGGACATACCGTGGCCACATGGCGGGTGGTAAGCAGTGGGGCAAACACGGCTGTGTTGCAATGGGGCGGTACAGTGAACGCTGGGCGCATACCGGGCCACCATGGCGTGTCGGTATAAGCAGTTGGGAGGCAACACACGGCTGGTGTTTGCAATGGGGCGGTAAGTGAACCGCCTGGGGACATACCGGGGCCACATGGCGGGTGATAACAGTGGGGTGCAAACACGTGTTGTTGCCAATGGGGCGGTAAGGACGCTTGTGGCCATACCGAGCTACATGGCGGTGTGTGTACGCAGTGGGAGCAAACATCGCGCTGTGTCAATGGGGCGGTAAATGAACCGCTGGGTACATACCCGAGCCATCAGGCGGCGTCGGTAAGCAGGGGGCAAACCACGGCTGTACTTGTTGCAATGGGGCTGGGTTAAGGTGAACGCATGCGGGACATTACCGAATCCACAAATCGGCGGGTGTGGAAGCTAGTGCGGGGCCAACATGGCTGCTGTTGCAATGGGGCGAAGTGCAACGCTGGCGGGCATACGAGCCACATGGCGGTGCGTAAGCAGATATGGGGCCAAACACGGCATTTGGTCTTGCATATGGGCGGTAGTGAACGCTGGCGGGTCCATACCGGCCACAGAGCGGTGATAAGCAGTGGTCTCTTGGCAAAACAACGGCTGGTTGATGGGCGTAAGTGAACGCTGGGGCATATCCCAGAGCACATGGCGTGGTGATAAGCAGTGGGGCAAACACGGCTGTGTTGCAATGGGGGCGGTAACTGTGAACGCTGGGCATACCGAGCCACATGGCGGGTGGTAAGCAGTGGGGCAAACACGGGTGTGTTGCAATGGGGCGGTAAGTGAACGCTTGGGGGCATACCGGCCACCCATGGCGGGGGTAACAGTGGGGCAAACACGGCTGTGTGCAATGGTGGCGGAAGTGAACCTGGCATACCCAAGCCACTATGGCGGCGTTGATAAGCCAGTGGGGCCAAACCTAACGGCCCCATCTGTGTGGCAATGGGCGGTAAGTACGCTGGGGACATACCAGGCCACCATGGCGGGTTGGTAAGCAGTGGGCAAACGGCGTGTTGCAATGGGCGGAACGTGTGAACGCTGGGGGCATTTTACCGGGGCCACATGTGCGCTCTCGGTGGTAAGCAGTGGGGCAAAACACGCTGTGTTGCAAATGGGCGGTAAGTGAACGCTTGGACATACCGAGCCCACATGCGGGTGGTAAGCAGTGGGCAAAACGGCTGTGTCTGGCAATGGTGCTCGGTTAAAGTAACAGTCGGGACATACCGAGCCAATGGCGGTGTAAAGCAGTGGGCAAACAACGGCTGTGTTGCCAATGGGGCGGCTAATGTGAACGCTGGGTTCACATACCGGAGCCACATGGCGTGGTGGTAACAGTGGGGCAAACCACGGCTTGTAGTTTTGCAATGGTGCGGTTAAGTGAACGCGGGGGGCCATACCGGGCCCACATGGCGTCTGTGTGGTAAGCGTGAGCGGCAAACACGCTGTGTTGCAATGGCGGGAAGTTAACGCTGGGACATTACCCGAGCCACTCATGGCGGGTGTGTAATCATGGCGTCAAAACACGGCTGTTGTTGCAATTGGGCGGGTAAACGTGAACGCGGGACCATACCGAGGCCAACCTGGCGGTGTGGTAAGCACGGGGGCAAACACGCGTGTTGCAATGGCTCGGCGGTAAGTGAACGCTGGGGATACCGGCCACATGGCGGTGGTAAGCAGTGGGGCAAAACACGGCTGATGTTTGCCAATGGGCGGTAAGTGAACGTGGGGACATACCGACGCCACATGGCGCGGTGGTAAAGCAGTGGGCAAACACGGCTGGGTGTTGCAATGGCGGTAAAGGGAACGCTGGACCATACCGGCCAACATGCGGTGGTAAGCAGCTTGGGCAAACACGTGTGTTTGCAATGGGGGCGGTAAGTGAACGCTGGGGACATACCGGGCCACATGTGCGGGTGGAAGCATGCGGGCAAACACGGCTGTGTGCAATCGCGGCGGTAAAGTGGAATACGCTGGGGACGGCATACCGCGGCCACATGGCGGGTTTGTAAGCAGTGGAAACACGGCTGTGTGGCAATGGGGGCGCGTAAATGAACGCTGGGTGGCATGACCGGGCCAATGGCGGGTTGGTAAGCAGCTGGGGCAAACACGGCTGATCTGGCATGCGGGCGGTATGTAACCCCGGGGCTGGGACAACCGGCACCAGCGGTGGTAAGCAGTTGGGGCCAAACACCGGGTTGTGTCGGCATATGGGCGGTAAGTAGAAAACGCTGGGACATCACCGGGGCCACATGGCGGTCGTAGGTAAGCAAGTGGGGCAAACACGGCTGTGTTGCAATGGGCGGTAAGTGAACGCTGGGGGCCATACACGGGCCAACATGGCGGGTGGAAGCAGTGGGGAAAACACGGCCTGTGTTGCGCAATGGGCGGTAAGTGAACGCTGAGGGACATAGCCGAAGACCACATGGCGGGTGTAAGCAGTGGGGCAAACACGGCTGTGTGCAATGGTCGTAATGTGAACGCTTGGGAACATTACCGAGCCACATGGCGCTGGCTGGAAGCAGATGGGGCAACACGGCTGTGTTGCAATGGGGCGTTTAAGTGAACGCTGGGGCAATACCGGGCCACATGGCGGGTGGTAAGCAGTGGGCAAAACCACGGCTGCTGCTTGCTAATGGGGCGGTAAGTGAACGCTGGGGAATACCGAGCACAATGGCGGGTGGTAAGCAGTGGGGCAAACACGTCTGTGTTGCAGATGGGGCGTAAGTGAACGCTGGGGACATACCGGCCACGCATTTGCGGGTGGCTACAGCAGTGGCGGGCAATACACGGGTGTGTTCAATGGCGGCGTAAGTGAACGCTGGGGACATTTAAAACCGGCACATGGCGGGTGTTAAGCAGCATAGGGTCAAACACACGGCTGTTTGCAATGGTGGGGTAAAGTGAACGCTGGGGCATACGGCCACATCGGCGTCTCGGTTGTAAGCCACGTGCGGCAAACCACGGCTGTGTTCAATGGGCGTAAGCTGAACGCTGGTCGGACCAGACCGGCACATGGCGTCTGTGGTAATGCCAGTGGGGCAAAACACGGCTGTTTGCAATGGCGGCGGTTAAGTTGAACGCTGGGGATACCGGGCCCACATGGCGCTGTTGCTGGTAAGCTAGTGCGGGCAAACACGCTGTGTTGCAATGCCGGGCGGTAATGTGAACGCGGGGGCATACAGGCCACATGGCGGGTGATAAGCAGGTCGGGGCAAACACGGCTAGTGTTCCGCAATGGGGCGGTAAGGTGACGCTTGGGGGCATACCCGGGCCACATGGCGTGCTCGTGGTAAGCAGTGGGCAAACACGGCTGCTTGTTGCAAGGCGGTAAGTGAACGCTGGGGCATACCGGGCCACATGGACGGGTGGTAAGCAGTTGGGCAAACACGGCTGTGTTGCTAATGGCGGCGGTAAGTGAACGCTGGGAGGGCATACCGCCACATGCGGGCTTTGATTAAAGCAGTGGGGCAAACACGGGTTTGCACAAATGCGGGCTGGTAAGTGAACGCTGCGGGCAATACCGAGCCACATTGGCGGGTGGTAAGCCAGTGGGGCAAACACGGCTGTGTTGCAATGCGCGGCGGTAAGTGAAACGCTGGGGACATACCGAGCCACATGGCGGGTGGGTAAGCAGTGGGGCAAACACGGCTGCTGTTGCAATGGGGCGAACGTGAACGGCTGGGACATACCGGGCCCACATGGCGGTTCGTAAAGCAGTGGGGGCAAACACTCGGCTGCGTTTGCAATGGCGGCGGCTAAGTGGAACGCTGGGGATCCATACTCGAGCCCACATGGCGGGTGGTAAGGCAGTGGGGCAAAACCCCCACGGCTGTGTTGCAATTGGGGCGGGTAACGTGAACGTTTGGGCATTACCGGGCCACATGCGTGTGGTAAAGCAGTGGGGCAAACACGGCCTGTGGTGCAAGGTGGGCGGTAAGTGAACGCTGGGTCATACGAGCCACATGGGTGGGTTCGGTAAGCAGTGGGGCAAACACGGCTGTGTATGCAATGGGCGGTACAATTTGAACGCTGGGGCACATACCGAGCCACTATGGTGGCTAAGCATGGGCAAACACGGCTGTGTTTGCAATGGGGACGGTAATGAAACGCTTGGGACACCTACGCCCGGACCGGATAGAAGGAATTGCCTTTCGGTACTTACTACGCTAAGCGGGCGCTCCAGTTTAGAGCTGCTGTTTAAGCCGCTTAATTGCCACCGTTATGCTCGCAATTTTTTCATGCTAAACCCTATCCCACCCAGGTAACTCCTAAACCTTAAATGCAGCAGAGCACCCGGAAACACGAAAACAACCTGCCTATCGCAAGGAAACACATTGATTTGAAAAGCGCCTATTTATTGACGTCCAGCTTGGCCATCGGCTACCGATCCTCAAACTTAGACAGGTCGGGCCTACCTTTTCGACAAACATGCTTTGTTTTCACTACGAGCGCGTGTGGCAAGGGGTGCTACTCACGGATGCCCTGGTGGAACTTGAGGCAGCTGATTGTGTTGGTCTGGCCGGTGTAGGTGCGGGTACAGTCGCCGAACTCGGTGACGAAGCACTTGGCGGTGGCGTCCGCCGAGCCCGTGTACAGCAGCTTGTTCACCAGCTGCATAGAGGTGATGTCCTTGCTGTGGCCGCGCATCAGCTGCAGGACACGTACAGAGACGGAGCTGTTTACCAAACAGGTCGACCAACAAATGGTCGGTCCCATCGTTAAGCCTGGAAGCATGACCCCGATACAATTGGTCATATGAACTGTTGATTCGTCTAAAACGTCCATATCAATTCTTGTGTAAGTGTCTGGAACAGTGAACACCCGTTGTCCGTTGGTGCTGGCTGTTCGAGTGTTCAGTTCATTCCGTCACCTTGGTGCAGGTGCTGGCTCCCTTCTCGATGCCCGTTACCTTGTGGAGGTCGCGGGCCCCTTCCTCGATGCCGTTACCTTTGGTGGAGGTGCGGGCCCCTTCTCATTCCCCCGTCACCTTGTGGTAGGGTGCGGGCTCCCTTCCCTCTATGCCGTTACCTTGGTGAGGTGCGGCTCCCTTCTTCGATGCCGTTACCTTGGTGGAGGTGCGGGCTCCCTTCTCGATGCCGTTACCTTGGTGGTAGGTGCGGCCTCCCTTCTCGAGCGTTACCTTTGGTGGAGGTGCGAGACTACCCTTCTTCGAGCCGTCACCTTTGGAGGTGCGGGCTCCCTTCTCGATGCCTCCGTTACCTTGGCTGAGGTGCGCTGCATCCCTTCCCCATTGCCGTTACCTGTTGGCGGAGGTGCGGGCTCCCTTTCTTCCCGATGCCTATTACCCTTTTGGTGGATGTGGCGGTGGCCCCCTCTTCGATGCCCTTATCCCCTTGTGTTGCGAGGTGCGGCTCCCTTCTCGATGTCTCCCCGCTCACCTTGAGATGAGGTCGGGCTCCACTTCTCGAATCCGTTACCTTGCGTGTGGACGTGCGGCGCTCCCTTTCGATGCGTTACCTTTGAGTGGAGTGCGGTGCTCCCCTCTCGATTGCCGGTACCTTGGTGGATGGTCCGGGCTCCCTTCTCGACTGCCGTTTACCTTGTGGAGGCTGCGTGGCTCCTTCTCGATGCCGTACCTTGGTGGAGGTGCGGGCTCCCTTATCGATGCCGTCATCCTTGGTGGAGGTGCGGGGCTCCCTTCCTCTCGATGCCGTCTACCTTGTGTGGAGTGCGGGCTCCCTTTCCGATGCCGTTACCTTGGTGGAGGTGCGCGGCTCCCTTCTCGATGCCGTACCTGTGGTGGAGGGCGGGCTCCCTTCTCTGATGCCGTTCACCTTGGTGGAGGTGCGGGCTCCCTTCTCGATTGCCGTTACCTTTTTCGGTGGGGCGGGCTCCTTCTCGATGCCCGTTACCTTGGTGGAGGTGCGGGCTCCCTTCTCGATGCCGTTACCTTGGTGGAGGTGCGGGCTCCCTTCTCGATGTCCCACTCGCAGATACTGTCCGAGTGAGCCGTGTAAAGCAGCTTGCCGTCGTCGTCGGTCGTCATGCAGGCGATCGGGCCACGGTTACCTTTGAAGATCTGAAATACGCGATATCGAGTTTGAAATACGGCAGAAGTATTTAATCGGTTATATAAGACACGTTTGCAGCGTTTATCTGCATACTGTTCTATCAAATGTGAAATACGGACACGGTAGAAGTATTTAAACGGTTATATAAGGCACGTTTTCAGCGTTGATCTACATACTGTTCCATTTAATTGTGCTGGTCAGCTATCCGTTTTCACCGGGCGTGTGTCAGTAGCTCAGTCGGAAGAGTCCTGCCCTGCAGACGTCACCCAGTAGGTATGTCTGGCGCGCCGAGTTCGAGTCGCTTCTGAGCTCACTAGATAGTCATTGACGACAATAGTCTGCGACTGACGCACGCGATGGCAGCGCTTTCCGGCCCGCTGTCAAGGTCAGGCGAAAATATCGTTGCTAAATCCATTAAAAGAAATATAGATTGGCCATTCACCTTGATCTGTTTGCCTCTCTCCATCGACCAGCAGCGGGCGGTGCCGTCAAACGACCCAGTGATCAGCATATCGCGACGGTTGATACCGTCCTCCGATTCCTCCTCTTCCTCCTCCTCCTCCTCCTCTTCCTCCTCGTCTTCCTCCTCGCCGTCCTCGCCAGTCCTCTGCTTCTTCTCTGCCTTCTTATCTTCCTTCTCGTCGTCGTCTCCCTGGATGTAGCAGATGGATCGCACTGGGGACGTATGACCCTGTCGGCGAAAAGTATGGAATGTCACCATCTAACGCGCGGGGATAGTAAGTTAGAACAGTCAAACGGATATGTCGTGGGCGTGGCTGTTATGGCATCGGCTCCAACTTCCGCGATCCCGATGGTGGAAAACTGATGTGGAAAACTGGGATGACACGGGTGGTGGAAGCATGAGTGAATACATTGTGATAAGTGTGATGCCTCGGTGCAGGGTTGTGCTCGACTCAGATTTTTTAGATTGGCTCGACTCTGACTCATTTTCGAAGGACTCGGACTAAACTCTCGACTCAAGCAGGGAATTTTTGTTTTAGTCGACTCAACTTTGACTCATTTGCTTGGATCCCTGACACAAGTCTGACTCGAGTGGAGACCATTTTTTTTAGTCGGCTCAACTTTGACTCATTTGTTTTACCTCAGACTCAACAATGACTCATCTGGAGTCGACTCGTTTTTTACTCATGTTCAATTAACTTCTCGACATGTATTCAAAATGTATTTTATGTTTAGACCCCTTTATGATTTAGTTGCTCCCATTTTTTCATCAGATGTGACCTTGTCTCAAATGAAATGAGTGACTCAGCTTTGACTTGTGCATCATCCAGGTTAAGTGACCGGACTCTGACTAAAGTTGAGTTGAGTCAGTTTTGAGTAAAATTTAACACCGGCTCTGAGTCAAGCACAACCCTGCTTCGGTGTACTTGAATATGAAGAGCAGGGCAACTTCACAAGCCTCTCTAGTATGTTTATTGAAGGCTTGTTATATATCTCGCTGTATGTCAATAACGTGATTTGCGTGATACATATATGTGATGCGATTGAGGAATGCCCTCAACCAAGGCACCTGAATTAACTGACAAGCGGCCCAGATGGCATTGTCGACAACTCAGTACCTCGAAGGTTCTCAGGCAGATTTCGATGTCCTCGTCCTCGTCGAGCTCCTCCAGCCTCCACAGCTTGCAAGTATTGTCCGAGGACGAGGAGAAGATGTATTTGTCGGAGACGAGCACCTTCAGCACACGGTCCGTGTGTCCTGTGGAGACAGACGGGAACGAACCGTCAGTAGTGTCCCGAGACAGACGGGCAGGACGGTCTGTTAGTGTCCAGACAGATGGACAGACGGTCGGTAGGTCCGAGACATACGACTGGGACAGGACCGTCAGTAGTGTCCCGAGACCAGACGGGATCAGGGTGGTCGGTAGTGTCCCCGAGACAGACGGGACTGGAACGGTCGGTAGTGTCCGAGACAGATGGACAGGACGGTCGGTAGTTCCCGAACAGACGGGACAGGATGGTCGTAGTGTCCGAGACAGATGGACAGGACGGTCGTAGTGTCCCGAGACAGATGGGACAAGGACCGTCAGTAAGTGTCCGAGACAGACGGGACAGGGTGGTCGGTAGTGTCCGAGACAGCGGACAGGACGGTCGGTAAGTGTCCGAGACAGAGGGACAGGACGGTCGGTAGTGTCCGAGACAGACGGGACAGGACGGTCGGTAGTGTCGCGAGACGGAACGGGACAGGACGGTCGGTAGTGTCGAGACATGACGGGACTGGACGGTCGGTAGTGTCCGAGACAGACGGGACTGGACGGTCGGTAGTGTCCGAACAGACGGGACAGGACGGTCGGTAGTGTCCGAGACGGAACGGGACTGGACGGTCGGTAGTGTCCCGAGACAGACGGGGGACTGGAACGTCGTTAGTGTCCGAGACAGACGGGACAGGGACGGTCGGTAGTGTCGAGACGGACGGGAACTGGACGGTCGGTAGTGTCCGAGACAGGACGGGAACAGGACGGTCGGTAGTGTCCGAGACAGACCGGGACAGGACGGTCGGTAAAGTGTCCGAGACAGACGGGACAGGACGGTCGGTAGTGTCCGAGCAGACCGGGCACAGGACGGTGTAGTGTCCGAGACAGACGGGACAGGAACGGCGGTAGTGTCCGAGACAGACGGGAACAGGACGGTCGGTAAAGTGGTCCGAGACAGACGGGCAGGACGGTCTGTAGTGGTCCGAGACAGATGGACAGGACGTCAGTAGTGTCCGAGACCGACGGAACAGGACGGTCGGTAGTGTCCGAAGACAGACGGGACAGGACGGTCGGCAGTGCTTCGCTTGACTCTCATTGACTTCATCCACGGACCAAAATGAATGATCAAGTACAACGGTGGCAGGTGATTTGAATGCTGGTTGAAACACACTATCACTTAGAGGTATTAGTAAGTAGACGGCGAGGCAGGAGGCCATGCTGCTTATCCTCCCCCCTTTGTGGATGACCAGCCAGAAGGCCACATTTCATAGCAGCTTACCTGTGTAGACGTTGAGGCATTTACAGGAGATCATATCCCACTTGCGGATGGTGCAGTCGTAGCTGCCGGTGATGACGTACTGCTTGATCTGGCCGATGGCTGCGATCGGCTCCGTGTGGCCGCTGCTCGGATAGAGGTGGAGAGGGACGTCAGTGATGGGGAGGGATGGAGGTGGAGAGGGACGTCAGTGATGCAGAGGGATGGAGGTGGAGAGGGACGTCAGTGATGGGGAGGGAATGGAGGTGGGAGGGGACGTCGGTGGATGGGGAGGGATGTAGGTGGAGAGGACGTCAGTGATGCAGAGGGATGGAAGGGTTGGAGGAGGGAACGTCAGTGATTGGGGAGGGATGGAGGTGGAGGGGACGTCAGTGATGCAAGGGATGGAGGTGGAGAGGGACGTCAGTGAATGCAGAGGGATTGAAGGTGAGAGGGACGTCAGTGATGCAGAGGGATGGAGGTGGAGGGGGACGTCAGTGATGGAGAAGGGATTGAGGTGGAAGTGACGTCAGTTATGGAGAGGGATTGAGGTGGAGAGGGGACGTCAGTGTGGGGAGGGAATGGAGGTGGAGAGGGAACGTCAAGTGAATGCAGAGGGATGGAGTTGAGAGGGACGTCAGTGATGCAGAGGGATGGAGGTGGAGAGGAACGTCAGTGATGCAGAGGGATTGAGGTGGAGAGGGACGTCAGTGATGCAGAGGGATTGAGGTGGAGTAGGGACGTCAGTGGATGCAGAGGGATGGAGGTGGAGAGGGACGTCAGTGATGCAGAGGGATGGAGGTGGAGAGGGACGTCAATGATGGCAGAGGAGGTAGGTGGAGAAGGGACGGTCAGTGATGGGGAGGGGATGGAGGTGGAAGAGGGACGTCAAGTGATGCAGAAAGGGATTGAGGTGGAGAGGACGTCAGTGATGCAGAGGGATTGAGGTGGAGAGGGAAACGTCAGTGATGCAGAGGGATGGAGGTGGAGAGGGACGTCAGTGATGCAGAGGGATGGAGGTGGAGAGGGACGTCAATGATGCAGAGGGATGGAGGTGGAGAGGGAAGCGTCAGTGATGGGGGAGGGGAATGGAGGTGGAGAGGGACGTTCAGTTGATTGCAGAGGGATGGAGGTGAGAGGGACGTCAGTGATGCCAGAGGGATTGAGGTGGAGAGGGACGTCAGTGATGCAGAGGGATGGAGGTGGAGGGTGACGTCAGTGATGGAGAGGGATTGAGGTGGAGAGTGACGTCAGTTATGGAGAGGGATTGAGGTGGAGAGGGACGTCAGTGCTGGGAGCGATGGGAGGTGGAGAGGGGACATCAGTGATGCAGAGGGATGGAAGGTGGAGAGGGAACGTCAGTGATGCAGAGGGTTGAGGTGGAGAGGGAACGTCGTTTTGTTTAAGAGGGTGGAAGGTGGAGAGGGACGTCAGTTGATTGGGGAGGGATGGAGGTGGAGAGGGACGTCAGTTATGGAGAGGGATTGAGGTGAAGAGGGACGTCAGTGATGCAGAGGGATGGAGGTGAAGAGGGACGTCAGTGATGGGAAGGGATTCAGGTGGAGAGTGAAGTCAGTGATGGAGTGGGATTGACGGTGGAGAGGGACATCAGTGAGGGGAGGGATTGGAAGGTGGAGAGGGACGTCAGTGATGCAGAGGGATGAGGTGGAGAGGGACATCAGTTATGGAGAGGGATGAGGTGGAGAGGGACGCAGTTATGGAGAAAGGGATTGAGGTGGAAGTGGAGAGGACCGTCAGTGATGTAGAAGGGATGGAGGTGGAGAGGGACGTCAGTGATGGAGAGGGATGGAGGTTGGAGAAGGGATACCGTCCAGTATGCAGAAGGATGGAGGTTGGGAAGGGGGACGTCCAGTGATGGGGAGGGATGAGGTGGAGAGGGAACGTCAGTGATGCAGAGGGATGGGAGGTGAGAGGGACGTCAGTGAGCAGAGGCGATTGAAGGTGGGAGGGACGTCAGTGATGCAGAGGGATGGAGGTGGATGGGGACCGTCCAGTGATGCGAGAGGGATTGAGGTGGAGAGGTGACGTCAGTTATGGAGAGGAATTGAGGTGGAGAGGGACGTCAGTGATGGGAGGGATGGAGGTGGAGAGGACGTCAGTGGATGCAAGAGGGATGGAGGTGGAGAGGGACGTCAGTGATGGCAGAGGGATGAAGGTGGAGAGGGACGTCAGTTATGGGAGAGGGGTGGAGGTGGAGAAGGGACGGTCAGTGATGGGGAGGGATGGTTTTAGGTGGAGAGGGACGTCAAGTTATGGAGAGGGATTGAGGTGAAAGAGGGAACGTCAGTGATGGGGAAGGGATGGAGGTGGAGAGGGACGTCATGATGGCGAGGATGGAGGTGGAGAGGGCGTCAGTGATGGGCAGGGATGGAGGTGGAGAGGGACCGTCAGTGATGGGGAAGGAGATGTAGGTGGGAGGGACGTCAGTGATGGCAAGAGGGATGGAGGTGGAGAGGGACGTCAGTGAGCAGGAGGGATGGAGGTGGAGAGGGACGTCGTGATGCGCAGAGAGGATTGAGTGGAGAGGGACGTTCAGTGATGCAGAGGGATGGAGGTGGAGGGGGACGTCAGTGCATGGAGAGGGATTGAGGTGGAGAGTGACGCAGTTATGGAGAGGGATTGAGGTGGAGAGGGACGTCAGGTTGGGGAGGGATGGAAGTGTGGAGAGGGACGTCAGTGATGCAGAAGGATGGAGTTGAGAAGGGAACGGTTTCAAAAGTGATGCAGAGGGATGGAGGTGGGAGAAGGGCACGTCAGTGATGCAGAAGGGATGCGAGTTGAGAGGGACGTCAGTGTGGAGGGATGGAGGTGGAGAGGGACGTCAGTGATGCAGAGGGATGGGAGTTGAGAGGGAACGTCAGTGATGCAGGAGGGATGGAGTTGAGAAGGGACGTCAGATGATTGGGGAGGGAATGGAGGTGGAGAGGGACGTTCAGTGAATGCAGAGGATGGAGTTTGAAGAGGGACGTCAGTGATGCAGAGGGATTGAGGTGGAGAGGGACCGTCAGTGATGGGGAGGGATGGAGGTGGAGAGGGACGTCAGTGATGGGGAGGGAATGGAAGGTGGAGAAGGGACGTCAGTG
Source organism: Semibalanus balanoides (assembly GCA_014673585.1). Lineage (NCBI taxonomy): Eukaryota > Metazoa > Arthropoda > Thecostraca > Balanomorpha > Balanidae > Semibalanus > Semibalanus balanoides. The sequence goes on from VOPJ01014051.1 coordinate 18,195, forward strand.
AATGCAGAGGGATTGAGGTGGAGGAGGGACGTCAGTGAATGCGAAGGACGGAGGTGGAGAGGGACGTCAGTGATGCAGAGGGACGGAGGTGGAGAGGGACGTCAGTGTGATACACAGCACATAGACACGTCTATCCTCCTCGCTGCTACATTGGATTGAAGGATTTTTTTTTGACAAATGAAATAATAAGTTGTTAGCTCAATAATTGTTCCAGGTATTAAATACTCGTTGACGTCTAATCCAGTCCATTGACAAAATTCAGCGTATCTTAGCTCAACGTTGTCTCTTTTAGCGGCTGGCTACAACTTGCGTATCATATTTGTTCACCAGTCGCTCACATTGCTTGCGTGCTATGGTTCAGCCGAGTCACCCCGCTTTGCGAACTCACAAATTGATGCGATTTTACAATCACAGCCAGGGTGGTACATAATTTTCCCTTAAAATCACACTTGTCTCTAAACAACTCTCGTCTGTACACCCCTGAAGCGGCCTGGCGCTGGTCTGCGTACCTGGCTGTCTGTGGCGGCTGGTTCTTCTGACCCTTCTCGAGGACGCCGATCCTCTGATCGGTGGCGGTGCACCAGAGGCGGGCAGAGCAGTCATCGGAGCCGGTGATGACCATCGAGCCGTCCTGGCTCACCGACAGCACGTTGATGGACGCCTCGTGCTCCTCCAGGGTGGCGATCTCCCAGGTCTTGTCCCGGTCCTTGCCCATGTTGGCTCCCATGGCGGCGCTGTGGGGTGCAGGCGACGGATCGGTACACTCTGTGGACAGGGCGGCAAATGGCTGTCAACACGATGGCTGTGACAGTCGAGCTTTGCTGTGTCGCATCGGTAGCAATAACAGTCGACACGTAAGTAGGTGTTGCTAAATTACTGGAGGAATTTAAGTCCTGCATATTTCATGAACAGCTGAAATTCCTTCAAGTCGATTGCCAAGTAACAGCGTAGTAACTGTCACACCGGTGATCAGCTAGACTTCGAGAAATAGTTGACACCTTTCGGAGTACTGTATATATTTGCTTTGACTTTTCCGTCCCTCATTTTGAGGAGAAAATGACGAAGATTTGCTGCGTTCACACACGAAATATACGGAAGAATCGAGATGATCAATACAAATACTAAATTTTAACAAGGATGCTCAAAATGCAACGGGGGATTATGCCGATCAGGCACGAACAGTATATCGCTAAGATGAATATATCATACATTACACCGCAAGCTCAGCTTTCTCGAACGCGTTACCAATATGAACTTTGACCTAAAACCAGCTCCTGTTCTCTGTTCTACTGATATGTTCCGCTGTTGCCAGTAGTTGCCGTATCACCCTCACCACACTCACCTGGCTGGGGTCCGGGTCCTGGTCCTGGTCCTGGTTACCTGGCTGGGTCCTGGTCTGGATCCTGGTCCTGCTAACCTGGCTGGGTCCTGGTCCTGCTCACCCAGCTGGGTCTTGGTCCTGCTCACCTGGCTGGGTCCTGGTCTGGCCGGCAGTCGCTCCCTGCTCGCTGTCCTCGGCGGCAGTCTGGTGACGGTCGGTCGGCCGTGTTGGTCGGTCGGTCGGTCGGTCTCTGTCGGCCGTGTTAGTCCGCTCCCCTGGTGACCGGGTCACGTCGGACGCGCTGCCGGCCCTGTGTTGTGGCCACGGCCCTGTCTCCAGGGCAGCGGACCTCCAATCGAACCCGGTGGCACCGTCATGATGATCGCCTATCTTTTCTGTCGGTTTCTTCTGCAGTTGTTCGGAGGTACCCCATCTACTCGCAGTGGTAACGGATGTGGTCAATCGTGGGTTGGTGAAAGTTGGCGGGTCCAGCTTGGGCTGTCACAGGTAGACTCCAGGGTCCTGTACAACAAAGGCAGCCTGAGGGATACGCCGCCAAGCGAGGGCCTAGACAAGCGCAATCGTGGCCATGGGGAGCAAGTTAATTTACGACTTGGGCTGCATGGCTACTATACAGAGGTAGAGCAATAGAGATGCGCGCGCTGCGCGACCCAGCTAGTCGTCTGCGAGTAAGGATGGCTGACCAACTGGAACCCGCCAACTAACCACCCAATCGATTGACCGGACCACCTCGTACACTGCTGCGTAGAACTGGCTGACCAACTTGGACCTCCAATCGAACCCGGTGGCACCGTCACAGGTACACTGCTGCGTAGACTGGCTGACCAACTGGCCCCGCCAACTACCAACCCATCGATTGACCGACCCACCTCCGTACCGGCAAAAAAACTACGTCTCTTTTTTAATAATGTAAGTCGGAATAATTTATTTGGATGAGTATCTGGGGTCAGAGCCCTTCGCTTAGCAAAGCAAAGGGCGGATGGTCAGATGGTCGTGGTGAACCCTGACTCCGACAATCCGACCGGACGATTTCGATCGTGACCTTCTGCAGAATACAGAGGGCTTTACACAGCTTTACGGGTCGCAAAGCTACCATGTCAAACACTTGGTTGGATTATGAATATATATAATAGGTCTCCAATTTAGGAATTCTGATATCACTTTGCGATAATCTATCCGTCATCAGCTTACCACTCAGACGCCGTCTGTTATTGTTTCCTCCGGCTTTAAATAAAAATATAACTTGACATTGCTTATGTTGAACATGTTATGCTTTGAGTCTTCGACTGACATCTGTACAGGGTGCCTCAAAATGGATGAACGGTTGGTAGCAGCGGTGGATTTAAAAATCAGCCAAAGGGGGACATGTTTTAGGAGCACAATTCACAATTTATAAATCGAAGAACCATATAGACAATACTTATAAGATCTCTTACATTATCAGTAAAACAAACTTTGTCCTGGTTATCTTGCAATTTACACACAAATGGTGTCCGTGCCGAGTGGATAAAACACATTCTGGAGCGCGATTTGGGCTCCAGGGGGAGCATTCACCAGGTAACCAGCACCAGGGGGACCCTTAACTACGCCACTGGTCGGTGGTGTTCATATTTCAACCGTCTCCCACTATTGGCCGAACAAACGGCATTGTGCCGATACCTAGCTCTGGGGATATACTCCGGGTAACCACGGAACACCAGCGGCAGACCCGAGATAAGCCGATTGGGCACGGCTGAGGTCATCTCTTCAGAAGTAGGGGAGACCGGGGCTGGATGCATCAATTTTCATATTAACCTTCGTAGTCGCCGACTGGTTGAAGATATTTGAAATCGGACACATGTGTAGGAAAAGTGTGTGTTTTCCACCAAAATATGTATTTATTTTTGTTATAAAGAAGTATTGATAGGTAGAGCGACAATTTGAAGGCAGCTCTGCAAGTGAAGCATTTAACCTCGCTGCCGGGGCAGGTTGCAGCTACCCGTTGGATCGTATAAAATGAACGGCAAAAACGTACACATATTGAAAAAACGTTTTGCATTGTTTCCTGTTTTATATATTAGTTATATTTCCCAGTACAATATATTTAAAAAACATATTATTTGTTATATTAGACATTCCACGTTACTAATTAATGCTCGTTACTTATGTCATATTGACTTTAAGTTGCAACCTGCCCCTTCAAAATTATTCAACTTTCCCCATACCCACTTGATTTCTTTTGACCGTATAAGAGGGTGGAAATTTAAGCGGTTCAGACAAGATCTCCAATCGTTTTATGCCATCTTATGCTACGAAATGTGAAATCCGTTTCACCATACCTAAAATTGCAAACAGACTGTCTCAAGACTTTGTATTTACTGTCAAATATTAAACCTTTTTCCTAAAAAAATCACTCTTTCGGCGCCTACCAGATGAGCCAGCTTCTAACAGCGCTCGTTTGGCCGTTTCAAATGGTTTGCCTATGCGAGTTTCTTGTAGACCCAATGGCATTTCCATCGCATGGGTAGTTTTTGAGTGATAAGCTCTGATGCATTCAACTCGTGAGGCATTTAGCCCCGGTCTCCCGACCCAACCCAAGGAGCCCGTACCACATATCGTCAATGGTGATGCATAACCAGATATAACCGGGTCAAGAGATCGATACATAACCAGGCAGTTGTAAATGGTCGGAGGTGCAATGGCCCAGAATCAGGTCGCCCGTGAATCGTATAATCCACCCAAATTAAATGGTTGTAAAACGACCGGGCTTAGGCCCAAAACAGCGACGGGCTGCATATCAACGAGACAGTCAAGCGGCCTCCTGAAAGTTCTCATCTGGGGCATGGGGTGAACGGCAGGCGACGAGCCACAGAATCTTCTGAAAGTTCTCATCTGGGGCATGGGGTGAAACGGCAGGCGACGAGCCACAGAGTCTTCCCTGATGTGCATATCGTGCCCCGGCGGCCAGCCAGCCTTTACCGAATACTATGCCAAGGATGTGCCGAAAATAGCCAGAACAGCAACGATGATGCGAGTAAGGGAAATGACTATGCTAACTGATGCCAAACTCCTACCAAACATACATAGGACATTACCCCCAAAAATCGCTCTTTACAAACAAACAAAACATTACAAATAACGTCGCTCTAATCCATCACAACGAGAAGACTGAGAAGTGTTGTCGCAGTCACTCTCGAGGCTTTTGCAGAGAACAGGCAATGTCCCTGACCTGTCACCAATCACAAATCTTGGGGCAGTCGTCAAGGAACACCCCAACAAGATGACGCCAGCTACCTCAGAAAAGGCCCGGGTCCAAAACCTTTAAACGGTATGGCGGATAATCAATGCACATCCACTCGGCAACCTAGTGAGCGAGATCCTGGAGCGCATGCGGGAGTGTTTCCGAGGCTCCGGAGGTATGTGGGAAAAAGATCATGAACCACCCTTATCTTGTTTATTTGTATTTTACGAGAAACAACCGATCGTCAATTTTGAGACGTCCTGTATCTTCATTCCTTTTTGTCATGCATTATTTTTTAAATATGCATAAACGAATCTGTCTCTTGCCAGGTGCACCTAGTTGTAAAGCGACATAACCTCCCATTCATACGAATTGTGGGAGGTTTATGGTACTATGACACGTTACGTTCATAAAAAGATAGTGTTTTTATATTTACGAATTTAACCCTATCCCGCGGGGCGGAATTATTCCCCGCCTCGCCGTATTCTCACCTGCCGCTTCTAAAACCGTTACGTACTAACGTTTTAAATTTAAACTTTTCCTAGGAATGAATGACACGGTGTGTGTCAAAAGTTTTGAAAAAATCTCCGGCAAAGGCGGCTCCAGGCCTCATTGTTTGGATGGAGTCATTTTGAATGCTGTTTGCGGCGCATACTCCTCGGATTTGCCGGTGAATAAAAGCGTCAGATAACTGATGCCACTGTATTACCTAGCTTCATACATTCTTGAATTAATCATATTTTGGCAGAGGGCACCATGTGTACATAAAATGGGAAGGCGATATCCTTGTCAAATAAGGCCCGAACTTCAAAGTTAGTAAGATGAAAAGGGCTGTTCCGCACATGGTTCCTCCCACGTTGTTACCTGGATCCGCTATTGCAATAATAGGTTGATTTTACATAATACATAGCAAAAGCCCCAAGTGACGTTACTAATCGTCGCCAAATAAAAAACAGCAATATATTTATTATCAACAAAATCCTCCATTTTTCATCCCTGAGGAAGCCATTGATTTTAGTTTGGTAAATATCCTTTTAATGCGAAGACCATTTCAGTTGGAACTCAAAAAATTTCGGGATTAAAATCGGGTTCGAATTAGATGGGCAAATGACTTTCTAAGAACAGCCAAAATTTTCGTACTTTTGCCCCCTAACCCCCCAAGTTTTTGAACCAAAAAATAAATTTCGGGTTCAAAAAGTCACGTCACAGAAAGTTTGCGTGCCAGGTTGTTGGGCGTTTATGCCTTGAAAGCTGCTTGTTGCAAGTATGACGTTTTTTTTCTGTTACATCTTATCGTTGTTTGTTGCGCGGAAAAAGTCACGTCAAAGCATACGGAATCTTGTCACGGAAAATCGATGGTGTTTCTCCCATCAAATCGGGCCAGTGTTTCTTCGAGATCTCCGGGGGCAGAATTTTCCCCGCAGGTCAACGTAATTCTGGCCGCCCGCAGGGAATAGGGTTAAGTCTTCATCGTGATATAATTTCAGTGGGATCGGAGTAGCTTGCATGGAGTTATTGGAGGCTTTTTCTTGAGTGTAACATTAAAACTGCATTCATAATTTTCGATGGTGTCATTGGAGTGACAATAAAGGATACGAATGGCATCAAACCAAATCCGATAGACCTCCGTCTACTGGCTTATATATGTACTGCCGTGACAGAATCGTCTGAGCTTCCGGAGGTGTTTGCTGCGAGATTTTGTTTCCGTTGCTGCATCAAGCTCACTTAGTGGATGCGTTTGACTTAGAGCTCTACCTACACGTTTGACACATGTGCTCTACCTACATGTGGACCGACAACAGAAGTCATTGCTGAGCTATTCGAGTACGTCAGAATTGCATTCTCACCACAACGGCTAATTCTGTTTCCATATGCGAGATGTTGTAGTTATCCCGCCATGCCTTTTTCAAATGTCCAGAATTGCATATTTTTATATTCGGGCTGAACGCGATAAAGACACACATCAAACATTACAGTGTATTAACAAACGATCACGCGATACGATAAAACACTCCTCTCATTTGAGTCGGCTCGGACTGCTGGCCGCCATCTCCGCGCCGCGTCCTGTCCCCATCCGAGGCATCCGGGGCAGGTGCGGCGGCGCTGAGAGGCGGCTGTCCGAGGAAGGCGCGGCACCGTCGGCCGCCACGCCCCTGCCCAGCCTGCAGTGCATTGTCATCAGCGTGCAGCCGCCCGCGCCGCGCCCGTCCGACTCCCGGTACCGCTCCCGGTACCCCGGCACCC
>VOPJ01014051.1:27500-125492 GCA_014673585.1 Semibalanus balanoides
TCCAATGTACCTCTGAAAACGCTTTCCCACATGCCTTTTAAAGGCGCATTTTGATACATTTCTGAAGTCGCCCTCAAACATGCTTTAAAAGGCGCCTTCCCATATACCTACCTTACAACGTGCCCTCCGAAACAAATCCGAAGGCGCTCTTCTAAATACCTCCAAAGGCGCCCACCGATACGATACACCTCTGAATGTTTACTCTCACATAGTCTAAAAGCACCCTCAAATACATATCTCCAAGATCCGAGGGCTTCTTCCCTACATACCTCCAAATGCGTCCCTCGCTGAATATGAGGCGGGCCGCAGGGGACGCCTCTGGTCTTACAGAGGGCGCCTCTGGAGCTATTTAGGAGGGCGCACCCGTAGATGTATCGGAGAGCGCCTTTGGAGGTATGTGGGAAGGAACCTTCAGATAAGTATCGTAGGGCGCCCTTGGAGTTGTGTGGGAGGGCGATTTCAAAGTTGTGTCGGAGGTCACTTTTGGAGCTATGTGGGATGATGCCTTCAGAGGCGCATCGGATGACACTTTTAGAGGTAAGTGGTAGCCGGGAGGACGCGCTCGGAAATGTACCGGGGTTAGTATCGTATCGGATATCCCCCTCCCCGCTCAACAACACTGACGGCGCCCTCATGTAGGGGTTTGGTGCCCAGGGGCGTAGGAACTCATTTGAAGTTGTGGGGGGGGGGGGGCAAAATGCATTTTGAAGCGATTCTTTTCATGCAACGGTTCTTAGGCGTAAGTGATAAATCCAAAATGTTGGGGGCAGTTGCCCCCCTGGCCCATAGGCTCCTACGCCTATGTTGGTGCCCCTTGGTGTTTTGGTCGCTCCTCCCTTGGCGGATTTATAAATACGCCACTGAGTGGTGTTCACAGCGTCAAAGTAGAACTGCTACTCTGTAGCCCGGCATAGTTAAATATCGTTTTCTGCATTACGAGCGAGCGCTCTCGAGTCCTCGCTGAATACGGCATTTTCTCACGTATAAGCGTCCGACCCGACCGACCATAGCGCTTTTGAGGATCTTCTATCTTTAAAATCCCGCGTTCGATTGACAAGCGGTCTTCGCCATCTACAGGGTCCGGCATAAGTTTTTGCCTCTGTCTGCTTTATATCGTGTCGTGTTTATATCGTACCTACGTGATTATTGCATCAAATATTTGCGTTCTTGGGCTCGCATCGGCTTCCTAGATCCTTTGCCCGTGAGGAATGGGGTCCCAATCCGATCTAAAGTAAAGGGCTGGTGAGCTGTGGTCAGATTTATCAGAATAAAGCGAACTGTTTGCTCTGGAATCACACACAGCAAAGTGAAGGTCGAACACTTCGATCTCGGCGTGCGGAATCGTGCTAGAAACGGACGAATCGCAATGGACACTTGCTGGCATTTTCGGGCTCAAACCGGGTTCGTTTTGGGCGGAATTTGGGAGGATGGCGATAACTGTTCTTCGCGAATAGCACGCTTTTCAAGGCCTCCACTGTTCGATTATGACAATCTTTGCAGAGTTTGACGCGGTGAGCACTTGAGCACACACGCGGTAACTACTTTTGGCTTAACGTGCATTTTGTAGGTATTAGTAAGTTCCAAAGTGCCAAAGCCAAAGGGCTTCCTGTGGAGCCCCACAGTCCTTCAGAGACTGTGTAGCCCTTGCGGGTGAGTCGCTGGACCATTTTTGATGCTCACAGATTTTGCATTCAGATCGTCTTCTTTTCTGTATTTGAATTGTTTTCTTGGGAACAATTTTTGTGACAGTGGAGATGGTGGGCGGACGGCCCGACCTGAGTCTATCAGCAATGCTTCATGAGATCTGTAATTCTCGCCACCAGCACTGGATGGTGCGGAAATATGTCCCATTTAGCCGGCTACGTTTGACTGTAAGATTCTGGCTCAGACCTTGCCTATTGCCAGATTTCACTCGCTAAGATCGAAGTGTCCGACCTTTACTTTTCTGGTGGGATTCCAGGCAGACAGTTTATTTATTTATTTATTTAGACGTACAACGACATCCACAATACATACGGTGGCTTTTCTGTCGAGGTGAAAATACAAGATGACAAATTGACGTCGCCAGGTTCGAACACTAGGAGTGGGGCGGGTAAAAACAACATTCATGCATCCCACATACATAACAAAAGGAATCATACCTAAGCATCGGTTCTGCGGGTACACTTGCAAAAAAGTCTCTGTTCAGCGAGACATCAAATTGTGTTTTTCGATCTCATGAGAAGGTACACTCCAAAGATTTCGCGCTTAAGACTGGATGTTGATGCGTGCACATCAACAGTCGCACCTTTCACATCCTTTTCCTCCAGCCATGCGAGTTCCGCCGCGCTGGCGGCCGGCCGTTTCCCACGTCGGTTGTTCCGGCAGCCGGCAGCCCGAATTCTCCCCTGTCAATGCTTTCCAGATTCGGTGGGGCGGCCGTGCTCGCAGGCGGTTGAGGCGTTGTCTGGATGGTGGTGCGGTCCTGCTCGGTCGGTGGTGCAGTCTTCCGCTCTGTCCGATGGGCAGTCTGCTGTGCTACCCCTCGGCGAGGTGCACCCCCTGGGCGAGAGCCGCCGCCCCTCCCCCCTTCTGCAGTCACTTTCAAGGTCACGTTCGGCGCGGTGACGGCTGGGGCGGGTCTGGAGTAGCAGAGGGGCGAGCTCGATGAGGGCGGTGCGGTGGTAAGAGTCGGCGGAGTGTTCACGCTTTCTGAATGAACGCTGGAAGGTTTGCAGAGTGGCCAGGACTTATCTTGCCGTGTGTGCTGGGACCGCTGGAAGGCGTGACGATCAATACCGAAGAGCCTGGACGACGCTTAGTAGAAGAGGTGACGTACCAGGTCTGGTGCATGTTGGCGACGCTGAAGCCGGACGGGCTGACCACAAGGCCACATGGATCGTATCAGCCCCACAGTGTTGCACAGGCTGACTGCCGATCGCGCTTGGGTGGCGAATCGTCCCCGAAAGTTCCCAATCGCGTCACAACACAACTCTCAACACGATCACTCGGGTGAAAGAAGTGGGGAGGGAGCGGGTGAAGGAACGGGGGAGGGAGGGGTGAAGGTAGGGGAGCACCCCGCGAGCGGTCTACACAGGGTGACCGCTCAGCGAGAACTACGAGTTCGCGTTATTCTGGCCACAGCTCACCAGCCCCTGACCTTAGGTCGGATCGGGACCCCATTTATCACGGGCAAAGGATCTAGGAAGCAGATGCGAGCCCAAGAACGCAGATATTTTGATGCAATAATCACGTAAGTACGATATAAATACTGGAGCAGGCAGAGGCAAAAACTTATGCCGGACCCTGTAATAGCCTCATTCAATCAATGATATCATTGACATGTTTCGTCTCACGTGAACACTGAACAGTCAGCATGGTACATACGTGCCGCGTCAGGGGTGTCAGAAAACGTTGTCCTGCTATAGGCGAAAAACGGCTGGGCTTATTAGGCTGAAATTCGGTGTGTGGTCTAAGGCAACAACACTGGCATTGTCACGCAAGTCGAACTCTAGGTCACACTACACGTGCGCACGTGCACACCCCTGTTCCGTAACTCAGAAACGGCTAGAACGATTTAACTGACCTTTGTTTCTACGGGCTCGTTCGTCCTTCGCTAATTAAGGCGTCTTACTGGTATGTTCCTGTCATTGGGACGTGCCCGGCATACAGAGAGACATCTAACGCATAGTACGAGTTAACGTCTTATTAGACACAGACGACACTGATCTGATAAGGAAACTTTTATATGGGTTTGGACTCAAAAAGTCTACCGGATCAAAATGTCTCACATGCTCGTCTGCTCTATGAGATTGTATCATTGAATGTCTGATAAAAATATACATTAATTTATTCCTTTAAAAAAAAACTCAGGCGTTATTTGTTTGCAGTTTATCTCATTTCTAGGTCGCGTCATTTCGGTGGTAAACTCAACCCAGACTAACGTTAAGGATAGTTGATTCCCCTTTTAAAGGGTGGATAACTGTTAACTGATAAAGACATTACTCAATGAAGCTAGCATTTTAAATTGGAAGTGACGGTAAACCGATATGTAAATCCATCAATATTAAAGGGAAATAACCTTTTCTCATGAAAATGGAGTCATTTTTTTAAATCGTCGGATGAGACCAAAATATATTGTTAATTGATCACATTTTGCATAACAATTTCGCACCGAAAAATATTTCAAGTTAAAGTTGATAACCGTTCCACACTTTAAACGACCGGTACTTGCAAGCACTTTTGATCATCATGGATCTGCGGGCCTTTCCCGTATTGTTTTTTATTACGCAATGGAGGGGAAAATATATAAGTTGTGTTTTGCTTGTTGTGATTTCATGCCCAACGACCCTTAACAATCAACAGTCATTTCATAAAAAGGTAACCAAATAAGCAGTTAACCGATGCATTTTAACGACGGCCTAGTTGGTGGTTGCGACTTTCGACCCTCAATTTGTGAAAATTGCTCAATTTATTTTCAACGCTAGGAGTTTTGCATAGTTTTGTCTCCGGCTTTATATAACACTATGCTTTATATTATCATGAAAAATAATTTTCCTCCCAAAGAATGAACAAACAATTAAACAAATTGGCAATTTGATAGAAAGGTCATCGATGCTCATCGACGGCGACCTATTTAGTGTTGTAAATTAGTTTCATTGGACAATCAGGGACGTCGTTACGCTTTTTGGCGCACTTACTTCATTCACACTTATGAAAACAGCCATTGAAGGGTAGGACGACTTTGCCTGTGACATTCATGGAGCACACAAGCACCCGCTTTTTAATTTTTCCAATTATACAACTTTGCATTAGGGAATGACTTGATATAATTTTTAAATTGAAATAACATCAGATCGTTATACCATTACGGAAGTCTAAGAAATTGCTGCAAAACAATCAAAAGATCATTATTTCCCTTTAACCGTTTACATACCTCTAACCAAAGTTGTTTCAATCTGGAGACGTTAAGTGTTTCGCGCTTAAAATATCAGTATCAGGAAGTACTTGGGGCATTTGTTGGCACTTATGTAAATGCTTTTCCTGCTAATTTTGAATTTGATTTATTAATATATTTCATTAATAACCCTGAAATGTGCGTGTCTTACGTTATTTTTTGTATTTTAATTAGCTTACATGTCATTTTGTTTCTATAATAGTTTTAAATGTGTAAAAGTTGCTGTTCACTTTGATCGCCCATACCCTCAGTATTTCTTAGCTACAAGCTATCTTTTAACATCCCCCATTCCTGGTGCATGTAGTTCGTTTGCAGCATTTGAATATATCAATGCAGCAAATGTTAACATCTCTTAACTATTTGCTAAATTTTGTTTAATTGAGCTTAAACAAAATTTCATCACTCAATTTCAAGCGTACGAAAAAATGTTCTTCACTTTGGTCGCCAATGCAGGTGGTATTTCGTACAATGATTTAAGTTAAGTATTGGCACTTCTCAACGTTAACAACAAAATGAAACATAGGCGCCAGATATGTCACGCTCCCACAATTGGAGTGAAAACGCCGATCATGAACATTCAAAGAAGTACATGACACATGTACCGACTACCGACCTTTTTTATTTCTCAAAATTTAATTTGTGAAATGTACGAATTTTGTTATTTTACTTTTAAATTAAGACGCGATCAATTGAATACCACACTGACACATGTTGCATAAGATACCTAATGCAGAAAAAAATCAAAATGTCAATATTTCCCTTTAAGCGTGGCTTTGGCCAGAGATGGATCTAGCCGTAGATTTTGGGGGTCCAAATCCAGTGGCATATTTCCAAAAAGTTGTTGAGTAGGGGGAGTAGCAGACCGTCAGCCGTCAGGTAGAAATTGTTGACCGGAGGAAGGGTAGAGCGCAGTTGACATCAACCTGTCAACAACTACACCCGGCCGCTTAGGGGTATAAGTCAGTTTTTTGGACCAGGGGAACATGACCCATTGACTCCTTGGATCCGCTCCTGGCTATAGCATTGCATGGCCAGCAAAATTTGTGCTTCAGTTTGAGTTACCTTCTGACATACGGCCGTTCTGAGCTCCCAGATTCTGATGGTGCGGTCCAGTCCGGTCGTGAAGAGTGTGTCGCTGTCCTCGTCCGCCACCATACAGGACACGGCCGCCTCGTGTCCACGGAATGTCTGTCAGAATATGTACCATGTGAGTAGCCGCACCATACAGGACACGGCCACCTCGTTGTCCACGGAATGTCGGTCAGAATATGTACCATGTGTAGTATTTCCGCCCCATACAGGACACGGCTTGCTCATACCCACGCGGGACGTCTGCCAGGAGGCATGTACCGTTATTGTGAATGGATCCTGCCACCTTGCCAGGACACAGGCTGCTAAGAAACAATGGTTCGTTAAAATAGTAAATTGCAATTATTCATCATGAATTATCACCCCCGAGACTTGCGCTTCCTCTCGTTCCTGAAAATTTTCCAGACGCTTTTAGCTGGACACTGCTTTGGACCTGTCTTTTAAAGGGATATAGCACCTTCGCGGAAGTATGTTAGAATGATTGGAAGAAGAATGCCCTTGATTACGGTCCTTGGCATTCATTTTTGCCGAAAAAAGTCAGAATTTGTTGTAAGTTTGAAAAAATCAGTAATTATGTTTACATGTGACGTCACAACAATCTTGCGTCACCAAAGCGAGTTGTGACGTCACAAGCAGGCTGACAGCTTGCTGTGCCGGACCGCACTGATGGGTGCACCGCCGTTACGTGAAACGCGACGCACTGGGTCGACCGGCGCTCGCTCGCGCCGGGTAGGGACGTGGGGGCACGCATACGTGAACAGTGGAGTTACTACTATGACGTATGCGAAACGTTCACTAAATTTGTAATTATGACCCAAATGCCCAAATATCCCAAATTGGTTTTTGCGTTCAAACTCAGCAACTAGGTCGTTTTTGGAAGGAAAAATTTTCAGATTTAGAAGGGTTCTCATACAACCCGACAATCTGGCTATCTCAGTTAAAAACTTATGTTAAAGGTGCTATATTCCCTTTAACTGTGAATGTCAAGCAGTTGGCAGATTATCGTTGTTATCAACTCGCTCTTACGCCGAGCTCACCAGCCACGAACATTCGTTATCCACCGCCGACACCACCGTCAGCATAACCGCCGGAGCTGCCGACTTCTCGTCTGCAAACCCTCCGCTGTCCTGCAAACCTTCCGCTTTGCGGACGAGAAGTCGGCAGCTCCGGCGGTTATGCTAACAGTGGTGTCGGTGGTGAATAACCAATATCCGTGGTTGGTGAGCTCAGCATAAGAGCGAGTTGATAATTACGATAATCTGCTAGCTGCTTGACATTCACATTTAGAACACAGGTCCGAAACAGCATGGCCTGCTAAAAAGCGCTCTGGGAAATTTCACTCCGCGTATCGAGTCATGACGGGACAGTCGCTGGCGCTCTGCTACATCTCCGATATCAGAGCGGCGCCCTGAGCGTCCCCAAGGCCGCTGCAGAGCACGCCTCACCTGCAGACTGTACTGGGGCTGGAGCACGCCTCACCTGCAGACTGTACTGGGGCTGGAGCACGCCTCACCCTGCAGACTGTACTGCGGCTGGAGCACGCGCCTCACACATGCAGACTGTACTGGGGCTGTAGCACGCCTCACCTGCAGACTGTACTGGGGCTGGAGCACGCCTCACCTGCAGACTGTACTGGGGCTGAAGCACGCCTCACCTGCAGACTGTACTGGGGCTGGAGCACGCCTCACCTGCAGACTGTACTGGGGCTGGAGCACGCCTCACCTGTAGACTGTACTGGGACTGGAGCACGTCTCACCTGCAGACTGTACTGGGGCTGGAGCACGCCTCACCTGTAGACGGCTCCAGGTCTTGGCCGTTGTGTCATAAGAACCGGTCACGATGATCTCTTGTTTCGACTCGTCGTCGTCCTCGAAGCCTTCCGAGTCCGAGTCCGAGTCCAGGTCACTGGATGAGAGGTTGGTCATGATGACCAGGATCGGGTACACAGGCTTCTGGTGGCCCTGTGAGACAAAGGACGGCGTCGGTGCGGGCAACATTACGTCATGGCTTCCTATCGGCCAGGATAGTGTTCGGATGATCTCAGCTTTGGTGGCCGTTATTTGTATTTGAGAGCTATGCAGCTATTCAGCATTCAGCCATCTGGATGCTGGTTCTTCATTGAACTCAACACCCATCATTCATCATTTATGCTTATTCACAGCCGTCGTGGCTCACGCATACAAAAGGGGTCATGCATGCACGAAAGAAGGCATTGTAAGCTGCATGATAACAATGCGCGGTAGGTATGCATGATTCCAATAAACACCGCTGCCGCGCCGCTGGCTGGCTGGCTATGGTCTGTTGTCTTACCTCAAACACTCGCACGCACGGCTCGTCTTCCATGTCTTCTCGGACGGGGTCGAAGTGCCAGAGGCGCGCCGTTTTGTCGTATGACGATGATAGGATGTAGTCAATGCCGCAGGCTGTGACGCTGTTGATATTGCCTCTGTGACCTGCGGCGGTTGTTTGGTGTAATCCAGTCGTCAACGGGAACTGACGGCATTGTCGCGCATTATGTTCATTTGTGTCGTGTATCATGTATCAACTATGTGTTTGGAAATATATAATACGCATGAGGCCGGTGTAAAAAAATGTCAAGACCGAGGTGCTTTCTTGATCTTTAAACGAGGCCGAAGGCCGAGGTCAAAAATCAAGAAAAGCACCGAGGTCATTACACTTATGCCGGCCGAGTGGGCGTATGATTTAACATATGCCGCGTACAGGTCATCATGTGTTTTTTTATATTTTTTAATCATGGTTTAAATTCATGACTAGTGCCTTACCAGCAGAAAAGAAATTAGTGATTTTTTAGTTAACCCGCGCACTGCAGGGGTTCGCGCGAAACACGAACTGCAGGAGGGGTTGATTTCCGCCCCCCCGTTGAATCCCAAAACTACACAACGCTAGCGAAAGCGGAAAAACGCATGGAATAGCTCTAGCAAGCTCTATCGAAAGTAATTCAGTTTTCTTGGGATCCAGGTCAAAATTGACGGTCACCATGGTCACCAAAGGTCCAGATTTTCCGGTTTTAGGACATTTTAGGACTTCTTTTCACGGAAAACCCCATTATCTCGGAAACTATGATAGCTAGAAGCAAAACGTTTGAGAGCAATCGATAGCTATTGAAATTTCCCGAATCGCCACCCAGGTCCTCAAAAATGGAGCTCAGATTGCAATAGTTTTAGGCTCCCAGAGTCATGAAAGGTAAAAAATACTGTTTTTAGCAAAACAGTTTTTCGTGAATAGCATGTCACCTATGAAAGATAAGGAAAACATTTTGACGCCATCGTGTTTGTCTCATTGATGCGCTTGACACATATATACGGTTACCTGGTAAGGTCAACTTCAAAATTTGACCTCAGGTCAAGGTCATTTGGTGACCCAGGTAGTTCATGTTATATGGGGCAACGCGGCCAGACAAGACGGAACACATTGGTGGTCAACTTAATTGTCTCTATCTCTTTCTATCAAAGACTTATTAGCAAATAATGTGATGACCTCAGATAACCTCAGATCGACCCGTTAGAAATTCACTAAGCAACATTGCACCTTGATCATTTTAGTAATGAGCTAAAAAATAGCATGATTCTTAAAGAATTAGTTGATCCAATGCATATTTTCTGGAAAGCGGAAGCATTTGTTTATTTTCCGTTTCACTTATAATTGCCGAGCAGAAATTGGCCTGACCTTATTTGGTCACCGATACGAAAAAATCCGAGATATACGAATTGTAGGTACTGGCTATTCTTATGAAATCCTGCAAGTGTCAAAAACTTTTCGAAAAAAGGACTGTGGCTTTTGGCACCCGAACCGCAAACATTTTGAAGGTGAGGTCACTTGACACCTGGACTTGTGACCTGACCCGAGATGACCTCAATTTTCAAAAACTTTCCAAAGTGTGTGTAATTGATGCCAAAACAAGGTGTAACAAATTTTGGCGGCGCTGCGCGCCGCCGTTTTCCCGCTACTCCTGAAAAACAAGAGGGGCGGAATTCAACCCCCTGCAGTGCGCAGGGTTAAACTTTTGCTTCGATAAATTGAAAGAAGCCTTGGAAGCGAAGTCGACAGGCTTTCAGAATTCCAGTCAGATTTTTATCACACACACTGTTTTCACGCGCTCTGGTAGGTACAACAAATTTGCCCTAGGTCTTTTTTGTTTTACCAAGTTGTACCACACCTCTCCGGCTAATGTATTTTGATATCCCCGGCATATGGTAATAATGGAATAAATATGCTTATGTGGTGGAGATAAATGTTTTTGTTACTCTCCAAGTGCTACGAAGCCAACGCGGTGTAACGTTAGGCTCACATTTCAGTTGCGACGTACATGTGTGTTACCATTGCGTTAAATGCTTTAACGTTTCAGCAGACTAACGGGTCAACTAAGTGACTCTACGGGCTAACAGTTAACGGGTCACCGAACATGCAGTACAATGCTATTGGATATGCTCTTTACAATACTTTTGCATAACAGAGCAGCTGTTTAAGTCTGAAACTGGTATATAAGATACATAACTGCCATAGTTGAGGTCGCGATGCTGCTTAATAAAGTCATTTGAGGTGTTGATCAGTCGTTGCTACCTCTCCACGTCTAACGATCAGTTAGGATAGGTCGACACTTCAGATTCCGGGGGAAAAGAGCGTAGAGCGAGCACAGTCAGCTTCCTGGCAGCGCTCCCAGAACGCACCTTCGAAGACGAAGACACACTCGCGGGTGACCATGTCCCACTTGCGGATGGTCTGGTCGGCCGATCCAGAGACCACAAAGTCGGCCATGATGGTGATGCATGTGATGTAGGATGTGTGACCCCTGCCGGACAACGCAGTGAAATGATTTTTTTTCTGTCATCTGCTATACGGGGTACTGAAGGAAACTTAGTGGTCAATGCACTCAAAAATGAAGCCTTTCGGGTGAACGATTAATTTAGTGGGTGAATAACAGTGCTTTCATTGTAATTATGTCTAGGTTTTACTCGTTATATTTTACTGTAACTTGAAACAATGCCTCATTCCCATAGTTCCCATAGACACACTATGGTGAACGGTGGTGAATTGCCAAAGGACCATAGGTAACCGACGGATCGGTAACCAGTGCGATAGGAGCTTGACTCGCCAGAAATACGTACAGCCAGTATGGCACACTTAGCTTATTACGTGGAAAGGTAACTGAATCCGATATATATTGGGACAACCAAGCAATACTGCGCGACTGAGTGATGCCCGATAATATTAGAGTCGTCGTCAAGAGATTTCTATCGGGGGACGTCGGTGGAAAGCCTGCATTTGAGGTTTCGACCGTGTTGGCTGATCGTCTCCAGCCAGCACGGCTGGAAACGCTTGTCCAAGTGATTGTCCTGACGGGAGACACTAATAACCGCCGCCAGAACACAGCCCACATCGCCCGCGCGTCTCTGCTGACGTTCAGCGCCTGAGCGTGACCTTAGTCGCGTGACGGCGATGGCATCTACGGGGCAACCCCGCCGGTCCGTTATCAACACTGGACACCGGTTACCTGGCGGATGCTGTAATGCAACCCGGACAGGACGCATGACTAATTACCCCGCCGTCACCGTGCCTGGGGGGAGCCGTAACCCCGGGGCCGCCCCGACGGACCATGAAATTTTACAGTGCACACCACCAACAGGGGGAGTGGGGGGGGGGGGCACTGCTGGGAAACGGCCGGCGGCAGAAATGCCGAAGAGGTGTTCACGAGGAAAAATAAGGATAAAGTGAATTTGAAGGAAAGTCATGAAATATAGTTCATGCAAAATAGGAAAGTATGCACACAGCTTATTAGTCGTCGAATTGCTCAACATACTATGAAGGCCAACTCATAACTCTTGGCTATAGTTGCCAATCGGAATGATTTATCAATCCATATCGACTCCCTACGCATCCCGCTGTAACCGTGGGAGAGCGTGTGCGGGCTGCAGACCGTCACGGGGCCAGCAGCGCCTTCCACTAGTGGCTGCAGATAGTTGATGAATGTGATGATGTGCAGGCTAAGTTTGGTCTGAATATGTTGAAATACACGTAAGTTATGGGAGATTGAAATTTGTCTAGATATTAAGTGCACACCCGTTACTCTGCAGTGGTGAGACACATGACCCCGGCCGTGTATGGTGGATGCTATCGAGTGTCGGTGGGGCCGTGTGGGGTGGGCGTTCAACGAGATACCGAGACACGAGATGTGCTCGGAGAGACACGAGTGTGGCTCGAGAAGGGTGGTGTCGAGAAACCGACTGGTGCTCGAGACAGCGGGTTGGGGTGCTCGAGACAGGACCCTGTGTCGGAGACGCGAGGGTGCTCGGAGAGCACGGGTGTCGGCGTTCGAGACACGATGTGCTGGACACGGTGTGCTCGAGACACGGTGTGCTCGAGACAGGTGTGCTCGAAGACCAGGGGTGTGGCGTCGCGGAGCAGCAGGGTGTGCCTCGAGACGGGTGTGGCTCGAGACAGGGGGTTGCTCGAGAACACGAGTGTGGCTGAGAGCAGGTCGGGTGGTGACTGGAGCCGGGGTGTCGCTCGAGCCAGCGGGTGTGCGTTCGAACACCACTATGCTCGAGGACCGACGGGTGTGCTCGAGGAGCACGACTGGTGCTCAGGAGACAGACTGGTGCTCGAGACGAACGGGTGGTGGCTCGAGACAACGAGTGTGCTGAGCACAGGGGCACGCAAACACGGCGCTATTAGACGGCGGTCGCCGTCTCAGTGACCTGGGTCTCGCTGGTGACCGGACGTGACCGGTCCGTGACCTGCGTCCTCTCCGCTCGAGAGCGCCGAGCGACTCGGTCGAGTCGTTTGGTGCTGCCAGAGAGGCGCGCTGGAGTGCAGTCCTCGAGCCGGTGACCAGAGCGAGACGTCTCGGAGAGGCGCCATGAGTTGATGGAGCCTCGTGACGTGTACTGCGCGACAGCCACGGGCCGCCGGTGAGGGCGGTGCTGAGGGGGGTCAGCGGAGCTGTTACAGTAACAAACATAGAAGAGCGCCTTGACTCCCGACGGGCAACCGTCTCACAAGACAGAGTCAGGTCATATACAGATCAGGCGAGGACTGTACAGAACAACCATAGAAGGCACCCTTACTCCCGACAGGCAAACCGTCATCACAGACAGATCAGGTCATACCGGCTCAGTTCTTAAATCGCCGACAAGGGCTTCATCGCAACTCATCATGAGGAAACAGTTGGTATGGAGGCTATCTTTGGTTTTTGAACAAATGTTCCATACTATGCGCGCAATGAATCTGTGTGTTTCTGTCGGCGTCAGAAGGTCACCCGCGAGATAAGAACAGAATTAACTGACGCTGCTATGATGGTACATTCTATAACTGTTACACACATTTTATGTACCAGTGTTGGTGTGACATCGTTGATGTACATACATACACACGACAATGTCCAGCAGATTTGTTGTGTGTTAGCCAATAGAGTTCGCCAAGGTAGTGGAAAGCCTTCTAGGCAAATATTTCACCACGAATGCGGCGTCTTTGTCCGTAATAACACTTACTGCCTGTGGAGGGTCGGTCGGTGCCATTTTCCTGCTTCCTAACTCCGGCTATATAAAACAAACAAAGCACGAGCAAGTCAGCACACGGAAGGGCACAACGACATCCATGAAGCAAGCTAAGCATCACTTGAAGTAGGGAAGATACCTGAACATTTAACATTGATATATGGACTGCGCAAGGCGAAGCAAGGCTCCTGCACCAGTCCTAAAAGCATGACCAAACACACAAAGCGTCGGTCAGAGTCACGACACCCAGCGGACCAATCTGCAGAACGTTCAGCCAGTGACAAGTAGAACATTTGTGCTAGCTGTGTTGAGTCATCGTTTATCTATTACTGCAGTGCATACTGCACTGTTCGTCGGTGCAGGGACGAAGCCAAGGGGGGCACGGGGCCATGCCCCCCCCCCCCTGAGCAAAATAAATTCCCACTAGATATAATGGGATTCTCTGACGACCCGACCCTATCCCCCCGCCCGGTCAGCAGCATATGGTTGAGCAAGATTTGTCGTTTCTGACGTGCCCCTCCCCCCGCGAAAAATCCTGGCTACGTGCCTGCGTCGGTGTCATTACTGCACTGGAGCATAGCTGAAGTGAAGTGCCGGAGTTGTGTGGTGCTTGAAGTTCTTGCAGAATCGAAACAGATCGGTATATTTAATTTTGTAGGTATTGTTTGATTCCATATTTGTTCCACCAGTGCTCGAATTTCCATAAAATGTGACTTGCTTCCGTGTCTCTGAATCAAAGCCGTTCTGTTGGCGATTGTGACCTAAAAGTCACTTTTAATTGTATCAAACGCTATTCTGAGCATTTTGATTTTCTTTCATCTTAATATAAGTAGAAGTCACTTTTGTCTCAATTGATTCCCCTGCGTCTTGGATATTGCTGTCTGTGTGGCATACACATTTTAACGTCAACTGTCAGCCTTCGTTTCAATGTCGACACGTGCGAAGCTACGTTGTAATTTGATTTGTTCAAGGTCGAATCGCTTCCGTTCTGACAGCGTGTGAACAGTGGTATAACTGAAGGCTTGTTATTTTGCCATAAACTAGTATTATAGTCTGGTAGTAATGCAGATTTCGCAGTTATCCTTAGAAGCATTGTACAGTTTACGAACGTTCTTTGTCATTTTGTAATATTACACAACCGCGGACATTAAAGTCATTTGACTTTTCCCGTATTTGGACACAGGATAGTGTGAATCTGTTTTGCAGACAAATCATCAAGCTAATTTACTCTTCATACACGGGTCGCTTAAATCATATGCTCTCTGTTCATGGAGATCCGACCTTAGCATACCGGCCAAATGTGATGTGGATTCAGGATTGGTATGAGACGCATTCCGAAGCTGGTCATGCAAAAGAAGAAGAAAAACATCCGGATAGCTGCATCACTCGCTTCTGCCGTGCAACAGTGAAAAGAGAGCAACGGATCATTCGCTTCTTCTGAACAACAATAGAAAGAGAGTATAGGATCATGCGCTTCTACTGCAAAACAATAGCAATATAGATGACGGGAAAGGCACAGTCTTTCTGAGATAGTGATTTGAAACAGTAGGTAGGTATGTTAGCACGCACCCTGGAGGGGGGGGGGGCTAAATTCGCCCACCCCTCCGGTTTTTCGACGATAGCGGATTTTGTCTTTGCATACCTGTTTGAAAATAAACGCTAGCCACAAACATTATAGTAAATACACAATAATCTTGGCAACATCTGAACCCGCAATCTGCAGGTCGAGTATGATTAACACCAGAAACGTTGGATCCATGTTGAGTGACCTCACTTGCACAAAAACAAGGTCTGCTTGGTCATTTGGCCGGACATTGTAGTTTGAGAAGGAGCAAACAATTTATAAGCAAACTTCGCAGGAATTGTCCATTGAGGTTTCTACTATGATACTCTCTAAGCGGGAGTTTTGTTTATACCTCTGTATTCTTATTAAATAATTAGGTACTTGACCTATATGCTCCCGCGAAGATTCGAACTCTCTCTAGGAACCAAATCAACAACTTAATGCTCTTGTTGTCTACAAATAAATTTCGACCTGAGTATGAACATCAGAAATCTTTGAACAACGTTAAAAAAGAGAGTACTCCAGATATTGTGTTTCGTCCGATGTCTCGTTCGATGACTATCTGCTGCTGTTAGTCTTCACCAACATGCTAACTTATGACCCAACTATAAAAGAGAGTCTACACTATATGCACCTGAACCCTTGCTGCAAAATTATCCGTATGAACACCTTCACCCAATTAAAAACCCATTTAATAATTTTTTCAAAGACACTGCGTGGTACGAGGCCAATTAAATAGACCCATCATGATTGGGCGTTCCCAGGATATAAAACTGCTTTTATGCCTATTGATTACGTTAAAGTAATTTTCAGAAATCCCTTGTTTTGTGCAATAAGAGTTAATAGCGCTTTTCTCCCACCTTTTACTAATGATTCCTGAAGTCCTATTATAAATCATTTCACCAATGAAGAGCTCTTCATGAAATCTCTTCGAGTATTCATTATGCTGGATTACAGTAAGAGTATTATCACAATAGACTTCCAGTATATTTCAGTTTTATGGCTCCTCACCTATCATAGATTTTCGAGTAATTGCAAATATGGCGATCTGCGATGCAAAAGTTCAGCCTTTATAAAACCTAGGAAAAAAATCATAGACTCTGTTTTGTGACGCTGAAACCTTTTTTGGTGAACAATTTGTTATGTAAACTATGAATCCTGACCCTAAAAAGACAGTAGTTGCTCAGTAATCATTTCGATGGAGCCTTTCTCTCGACCCCCGTACTACTATTAGGTAACTATTATTTTTCTTGTTCTTGCTCGCTACTCGTGTCCTCTGAATAATTTTGTGTCCCAGAATACTATAAGGTAAGGGTGGCTGACGCTGGGCCTACGTAAAAAATTCATTGAATTCGTTCACCCTCAAAGCGCCAGCAAATGTTGGAACGTTGGATTGATAAATCAGAGATTCACCTCCAGAGCGTGGTTGTGTGAATAGCACCATCACACGCAGTACCACAATCGTTATGATAGAATACACTGCGCATTCGGATACAATAAAAAGCCATTTATTATTTCCTCACAGTCTTTCCTATCTCGGTTGACTTCGTTGACAATTGCCATGCCGAGGATAGTCCAAGTATACAGTTTCTGAAGCTTCTCGGCTGTGCTCTACCATCAGACTATTACTGAACACATCTTTCGGCTCTCAAAATTATGGAACTGATTCTGAGCGAAGCAAGATTTGTTGGTGAAGTTAAGCTTTCGTCTCCTGTTTTCGAACTCATGGTTGTGACTCAGGCAAAATATCTTAAGGAAATTTTCCTTGTTAATGTCATTTAATAAAGCCATTAAATGACTTCGATTTTTAATGTTCATGCGTTCCAGCAAGCACACTGGCATTGGCTTATGATTACGACGCTGCCAGAGTATCGTGACCGGGACGTGGTATGTGTGTTACAAATCACCAGTATACACGCGATCCTCTGCCTCTCCCTTTCCTCAGCGTGACCAAATCGACGAAAACTTATCACACTATTACGAAATAATTTTGGATTCAACTATGTAAAAACCTCACGGGAGAGTATTAGTTCCATATCGAAAACCTCCCTTTAACGCTGATCAAATTATTTGGAGGTGTTGTGCGTGCACCAGTTTTCCATAGTTGTGTTGAAAGTTTCCGTCGATTTGTCACCTTCCCCTCTCCACTCAGCATCGTCACATACCGGAGCCGAGGGCCTCTCGCTCGTAGATGGAACGTCCGTCTGGCGTGGTTTCCTTTGACTTCATGTTGCCCATGGTGGAAACTCGAGCCGCTCCCGGTCGCCTGGAGGTGGCAACACCGCCAATCAGCAGCTGTGACGTCAGCTGCGCCTCCTGATGACGTCACTCCAAGTGTCTACGTCAATTATATAACACATTATGCTGTTCAATTCGAATGCCTGACTGCTTAGAAGTGGCTGTACTGAGGGCTATGCAGGAACAATGCGGATAGGTAGGACTTAGGAGTCGAGCTGCGTCCTCGTGACGTTTGATAACTTTTCCGAAAATATATAATTGCAATTGACTTAAGTGCTTAGGCTTCTGTAGAGGATATACAATATAAATCACCAGCTAAACGATTAATGTTAGAAACTCACATGCATTGGTGGAACTGCGGGAAACGTCATTTGGCTGTGCCGCACATTTTCGGGTGAAAATTTGCATTAATAAATTTGAACTAATCAATACCAGTAAGACGCCTTTAACGGCGAAGGACGAGCGAGTCCAAATAAATCCGCGTCAATTATCACCTGCCCAACGGAGGTTCGTCTTGTGCAAAGCATGCATTTTAATTATTTTCCTATGTGTGTTTTGCCTGCAATAGATCCCGAACTAAACGAATCTTTGATCTAAATAGTTTTGTATACGTTATTTAAATTTGCAATTATAAGCTTCATGTTTGTAGCAAAAATACATTTGGGGGTATTAGATGATTTTGATCGCACATCTTTACCAGCTGACATCTTTTTTTTATCCGCTTAGCACCCTTTGGTTTTGATTGCTACGTGCCGGTGCTAATGAAGGAAATACATAAAATCACAATGCAAATATTACACGGACTATCAACAGTGAAATACGCATTAAAAATTATAAATGTATGTGTGCATTTAATGAGAGCGTACATTGGTCTACACGCATTGTGTTTGTTTCATTGCCTTATTACTGTCCCCTAGTGTGAGCACTGATTAAATGGGGAAACGTTCATAAAACTATGAATTCTGCGCTTGTTTATAGCCAATAACTCGGCACGTACCACGCGCCGCTGATTGACACATAGTGCATACGCCGGGCCGGATCGTTTCTCTACGCATCGTTTTGACCCGTGTCATTGCGAACTTATTGGTTGCCGATATATAGGCCGTATTGCAACGATGTTTTGTAGGCACCCATCTGCAGAGTTTGACCTGTGAAAATTGTCAAGTGGTGTGGTCTCCAGCCACACAACAAATTTTTAGCTTTATTAGGTCCAGCCGTTTCTCCAGCTACCAGCAGGATAATACTTTGCTGACACCCCTGACGCGGCACGTGTCACGCGCCATTGGCTGACCCCTTACGTGAGCAAAAAACAATGTCAATGCAATGCAATAATGTCATTGCATGGGGCTATCAGATGCGAAGGGACCGCTTATTCAATCGGATGCGGGTTCAAAAGATATAAGCTTCTGACCAGCGTTGCGCGATCTGGGCCGGCCGGCGCCTGCCGCTGGCCCGGCCGGTCGGGTCGGGTCGCCGCTTAATTGAGTAAAAATCCGTATTCAATGAGGACTCGCTCCGCGCTTCGCGCTCGCTCGTAATTATTCAGCCGAACTTGAAGGAGCCGGGCAAAAGTCTTCTTGCTGTAAGACATAGTCGAAAGTGCCTTGATTACGTTTAAGCTTTTGCCGTCATACCCTAAGCACCGAAATTGTGAAATTACAGAAATACGATTTTAGTTGAAGGTTAGTTACCTCAGGTAATTATGTTTGGTATAATTATGTGTTTAATTATGTCAGGTAATTATGTTTGTAGAGGACTTGGTAATTATGTTTACGTTTAACTTGTCATATGCAATTACATTATTTAAGGTATAAACTTTGTAATTTCATTATATATATATATATATATATATATATATATATATATATATATATATATATATATAATATATATATGTACAGGCTTCTTACAAACTGTTAGGGCTCGTTGGTAAATTTAGAAGATCTCTTGTGTTAAGGATTTAAAAAAGGCCTTAAAAGCTGTTCACATTAACCATTTGAAATAGAAGGAAGTAAAAATATTCATTAAAATCAGGGATTCAAGCGACGTCTATTTAATTGTATTCGTTTCTTGATATACAGACATTTCAGATAAAATTAAAGCAAACGATGCGTGACGAACACTCTTCCATATATTACTGACTAGACTAGTGCAATTAAATGCCTACACGCCTTCGTAACCTATATCCGAATAACATGGTTTGCACGCCAGTCCAAATTTAGGACTTATTTGTCAAGCACGTCGACAAGTATTGTGCAAAATAACTCTTAATTTTGTAAAGGGAATGTTTCACGTTTCAGAAAGTTGTCAAATATACGCTGGTTGTAGTCAATAATATTTTGTAAGTTCTGCTGAAAGCGATGATGATATTTGTTTCTCGAAAAGTAAGGCTTAGCTTTTTAGATGTTATAGTGTTTTCGCGAAATTCGTGAATCCGCGTACTCCCTGGGCAGTCCGCGGAATACCAAGTTGGTCTGTGGACTCAAGTCACCAACAGCACTTGTGAATCCTCAGAATAACGGCCGTCATTCCGCAGATTCACAAGAGTCATCAGGCAGTCCGCTGATTGCCTGTAGAGTCGCTGGATATCCCTGAATTATCTACTTAGACTACCTTGGAATTATCATAGTAAGTCCGTTCCCTATCGATTCATTCCAGTGCTTCTGAGAATGTCCTAGTGAATGTGATTGCATGGAAATACTGGAGTAAAGCGCACATCAAGTCAAAATATCAAGTATGGAACCATATGCATCAAGCCAACCAGAGTGGTTATGTTCAGGAGAAAGTATCTGAAATAGAGGGTATTGGGTAGGGGAAATATTATTTTTGCGATCGCTCGCAATTTACGAAAGAAAATGACTCAAAGCATCTGTGAGTATGCTCCATTTATGTATTATAATAAATGAAGCTATTATCTGGTTTTAGATTGTACCAGCGGGACGCTCTTTATCGTACCCAGGTGCACATTTCTTACGTCGCTCGTGAGCATTGCTAACCCGTTAACACCCACTGGCATCATATGAGATCAGCGGTTATGATAAGCCATGGGACTAGGCTGATTGTCAGAAATGCTTTCCCTAGTAGCACATAACGTTGTCACAACGTCATGGCAACGTTGACAACGGCATGACAACGTTCATACGACGTAATTACGTCGTGAAAACGTTGTCACGACGTCGTGAATGTAACGTGTACTACTAGGGTTGTATCACTTCTAACAAACAAAGAAGGGAGAGATGAAACGAAACAAACGGAATAACTCCCCTTCGACTTCATTTGCCCTGATTTAAGCCGTTAAAAGCTGACGATTTTTTCGGGTGCCAATCAACGATAATGTTTAATATAACATTTATGTTAATAACTTAAATATTAGAGGTGGTTTATCTTGCTTCGATGCCAATGTGATGCTGCATATATAAAGAATATGGTTCAGACTATATCGTGCATCCACTCAGAGCTCGGTATAGTATAACCGTACCGTGAAAAGCATCGCCAAAAATAGGTGCATCATATGATGCCGGTGGGTGCAAGAGGGATATCGTGAAGCAAGCGACTTATTTAGTGACTTATTAAGCGATGATTTCCGATTTCTTTAAAAAAAGAGATAAGTGACCAATTAGACCACACAGAACATGAATGTGATATTTTTCCTATAGCACGTAGCTTTCAATGTCAAAGGACGGGGAGCCGCAAAAGTGCCAGAAATTATGCTTGATTTTGAACATTTTTGCACAAAAATGTAGCTCAGGGCGAAAACGAACATAAAAAACATATTTATTTTGGTGCAACAATGAACAAAGTTAAAAATCAAGCGGTATTGTCTGACACTTTTTCGTCTCCCCGTCCATTGAGCTTGATTTGACCTTGAAGTTGGACATTGATGAAAAGGTACCTATGGATTTAGATGAACGGTTAGCTTGTGCCCTGACCTACATTTTGTTGCCAAAAAGTTGAAAATCGAGCGGTATTTTCTGGCACTTATTTGGTTCCCCGTCCTTTGACATTGAGCTTTGACCTTGATGAATATGTTTTTTATGTAAGGATGTAGAATTTGATGATGTAGAACTTGACCGGAGATACATTTTGGTGCAAACAATTAAAATCGAGCTGTAATTTCTGTAATTTTGCGGTTCCCCGTCTACTGACCTTGATTTTAACCTTGAAAGCCGCTACATAAAAATTAACATCAGATTGGTGCTCCTCGTGTCTAATTGATCACATATTTTGTATAGAAATCGGAGGTCGTCGCTAAATAAGTCGTTAAATAAGTCGTTTGCATCACGGACATCTCTCTTCCGCCCACCGGCATCATATTATATTTTTGGCGATGCATCCTCCTATTTTTGGCGATGCTTTTCACGGTACGGTTAGAAGGTACGATACCGAGCTCTGAGGGAGTGCATGTTAAATATAATCTGAACAATATTCTTCACATATGCAGTATAACATTGGCATCAAGTAACGTAAACCGCTTCTGATATTTGTAATACAAATATACATATTTTATTTACAATATCGTTGATTGACACCCGTAAAACTCGCCAACTTTGAAACGGCATAAGTCAGTTTAAATTAAGTTTAAGGAGGAATTAATCGGTTGCTTCCTTTCATATCTTTAAGTAATACAAAGCATTTCTGACCATCACCCTAATAACCGCCCAGCTAACAATTTGACGTTGTCGCTACGTTGTGACAAGGTTGCAACATAACTACACAACGTTGTGATAGTGTAATTTTGTAGACTCCCAGGAACGTTGTCACAACGTTGCCTTGTAACGCTCACAAGACGTTGAAACAACGTTGCTACAACGTTACTTTTGACAAGCATAGCTAACGTGACTTACTTGGTCGATCATTAATCTTAGTAAGATGTGAATATGCTCAATATTAGATAATCTGTACCACATTGCGAGCTTCTTCCCAAGTCACTAGAACAAAGTTGTTACTTCGTAACGATACAACGTTGCTGTAACGTTTTAACGCGACGTTTATCAACATTTCTTACAAACTCATGACGTTGTCGCAACGTTAAAAGTAAGTTCAAACTTGATTTTTCACAACGTTGTTACACTATCTACGGGTTACCTGAGCGCTGCTCTCATTTAATGCCAGGGGTGGTTAACGGTTTACACATAACACATTTCACAGAATGACGTAAGATATGCACTGGGCACCTGGAGCAACTTGGATGCCGATGATAATATATATATATATATATATTATTATTATCATATATAATATGTGTGTATATATATTAATGGTCTGGAATGTTGACAGTTAGTATCAAATGTAATGATAAAAGATATAAACACAAAATTACACCCAACGTGTCATTGTATTAACTTCCTCAGGGGTGCGATAAAAAAAGAAATAAGTTAATCAATTAACGTTGGGTTGTAATTTTTGTTATCTTTATATCATTACATTTAAATAGTATTATATTATATTATATATATATATATATAAATATATATATATATATATATATATATATCATAGCGCATCCCGCTGGATACGACGAAAAGACAGAAAATGTCTTCCTTTGTTAAAGCATAAGTGAAGCATTCTTACTTGGAAGCATTTGAGTTACTTTGCTTTCGTAAATTAGGAGGGGCCAAAATAATGTATTTATCCTTACCCAGGTAACAGAGACCGTTGTAACAACGTTGTGAAAAATCAAGTTTGAACTTTACGTTTTAACAACGTTGCGACAACGTCATGAATGTTGTGAAGGCAAAATGTTGGATAAACGTCGCTGTTAAACGTTACAGCAACGTTGTATCGTTACGATGTCACACTCACAACTTTGTTCTAGACACTTGGGAAGAACAGCTCGCAATGTGGTACAGTTATCTAAATTAAGCATATTCACCATCTTACTTCTACCACGTAAGTCACATAAGCTATGCTTGTCAAAAGAAACGTTGTAGCAACGTTGTTTCAACGTTTTGTAAGCGTCACAAGGTAACGTTTTGACAACGTTCCTAGGAGTCTACAAAATTACACTATCACAACGTTGTGAAGTTGTGTGGCAACCTTGTCACCACGTAGCGACAACGTCAAATTGTTAGCTGCGGTATTCTATATTTCAGATACATTCTCCTGGACATGACGGTTTGGTTGATTTTCATGCATATGGTTCCATTCTTGATATTCTGACTTGATGCGAGCTTTATTACTCCAGTATTTCCACGAAATCACTAGAAAATTTGGAGAATCACTGGAATGAATCGATAGTCCACGGATTCACAATGATAATTCGCGGATATCCAGCGACTCTACAGGCAACCAGCGGACTGCCTGATGACTCTTGTAAATCCGCGGAATGACGGCCGTTAGTTATTCTGAGGATTCACAAGTGCTGTTGGTGAGTCCGCCAGACTTGTAAAATGGTGAATCAACGGGCTCGGCTTGTCCCCGTCTTGTGGTCAGCCAGTCCGGTCATGATAACGATCAGGGTTCGCTGTCCCTGTTTGATTCGACTGAGATTGCATCTCAGCTGGGGCAGCGAGCCCCGGCCGTTAAACGTGCCAGGTGGACCCGACGGGTGGGCGCCAAGACGGGAGTAATTAGAATCCGTTGACTCACCATTTTTTACAAGTCTGGAGTCCGCAGACCGCCTTGGTATTCCGCGGACTGCCTAGGGAGTCCACAGATTCACGAACACACTATAGCATATGTTACATATTGTATTTATTTTTACTTGGGATGACAACGTCATTATTTAGATAAATCTTTTCATTAATCTTCGCTTATCTTTTTATAAAATTCTTGCGAGTTGAATACAAGCATTATTTTGTTATCGTACTCACAGCAGGTAATACAGCCAAGGTTCGAGAAATACAAGTCATTTTTCTCCAGTGACCAAACATCTTGAAGTGGTTATCAGCCAATCAGCAGCGCGGTACTTGCATAGACCCCCTTTTGCAAATTCAAAATTCAATCACTTGAAAACTGTTATGTTTTTGGAAAATTGTTTTAATAATTTATACTTTTAAATAACGGCCAAAGATAATGGCAAAACCAATACAAAAGTCATAAAGTGAAGCATTTTCTTTGATTCACAGAACAATGTGATATGAGTTTTTGAAGTCAACACAGAGTGCTGTTTGTTTCTGATAAAATTATTGGGTCGTGAAGAATACCTGTATTTTTCCCCTTCGGACTGGCGTGAACGCTCAACTGATGCGTGAATGGTGGGAAACCGAAATTCGAATAAGACAGCTTAACTACGCAATACGCATACCCACGTAAAGTGCAGAACAAATGTTCTGTACACTCCATCGACATCACTGACCCGTCTATTGGTGCTGCATGCAGTGGAATCCAATGCAATTACTATAAAGCCCTCGTTCCCAGTATCAGGGGCGAGGGCATAAATAGTTTAATTGTACTCCACTGCGTGCAGCACCGACAGACAGACAGGTGGTGTCACGGAAGTGGACAGAACATATTTTGTTCTGCACTGTACGCTATATCATGGCTCACGATTCTAAGATGCTGTCCCGCACTGCAAGTAAACATTGCGGCACAGCATACCCTTCAGGCCATTGGCGGTGCTGCCATCTATTAACGGAAAGTGGAAACATCTCCAACTACGGTCAACCCGTTCATATTTACCGTCCGCGCGATCAGCTGCGCTCCTCGGGCTGTGCGGGCCTCACCTGTGAGGAGCGGAGCCGGTGTGCGGCGGAGAGTGGCGCGCTGGTGTCGGTCAGTGGCGCATGCTGAGCGGCTGGTCAGTGGACAGACGGACGGACAGTGCCGACTCGCACCCCCGCCCGCCGCCGCCGCCGCCGCCCCGGTGACCGCGGGTCAACAGAGACGCCGATCGATCCCGGACAAGTTCTGGGCCGCCGATTTGACGGTCAGCCGACACACAAGATGGGAGAATACACAGGTACTCGAGTACAGCTCTGAGCTTAGTGACTGCTGATTGTTCAGTAAATATAATGCTCATATTAGTGATGTCATTTTCCAAAATTTTCCTGACCAATACCAATCCAATACCAAACCGGAAGCATTTTGGTTGACCAATTTCTGACCGACTTTGGTTGAAGCCAAAAATTTCCAAAATTTGACCGTTTTTGAAATTATAGGTGGTGGTGGGGTATGTAATATGTATATTGTATAATGCATACAATACTTATTTTTAAGGACCTCACTTACTCTTGTGAGCAATATCTGATACATATATTGATATAATAATGATGTGTTTTATTTAGTAGGTATGTGATGGAATTTTGAGCAAATTAAGCATCAATTTGTTGGATAGAAATCAGAATGCGTAAAAATGTGACGAAAAAGTGGACTGTTTGAGATTAGACTGTCCGAAAAGTGTCAAAAAATATGTAAGCCTGAACGACCAATTACCAAATCGGTCAGAATTATTTCGTTAATTAAAATTTTGGTTACCGATTGACACCACTAGCTCATATCCAGTGGTGGGCACAGCTAACCGAAAAATCAGCTTCACTAACCGCTAATTCGCTAACTAAAAATTAACTCCTCTAACGCTACCGCTAACAAAATAGCGAAAGCTAACGCTAACTGCTAACCGCTAACTTTTATCATATGAATTAGCTTCGGCTTTTTTTCGCTCTTTAACCCTCAAAACAGATGAGAGCTGCAATTTAATGTTCTTGCTTGCACATAGAGCTTTCCAAAAAGGTATATAAAGCCTAGACATTGGCTATCCAGGGGGCACCAGGGGCAAATGCCCCCCCCCAACCGTCTGAAATCGACGCAAATTTACTTCAGGGTCAAATGCCTCAGCCAAAAAAAACGCCTGAAATCGGTGCAAATTTGCTTATTTCCTGATATAGAAGGACATCTACGCAACTTTTTACAAAGAAATGTTTATTTTAAAACGTCAAACAATGCATACAGGAGCAAAATCCGATGAGTTTTTTTGATTTGTTAACTTGTTTTTGGGTGATGGCGCCACAATATGCCATTCTAGATCCACCAGTGAGCAAAGAACGGAAGATGATCAAGGTGTACACAAATCATTAAATGAACACATTAATGATGTGTTAATTTAATTCAATTTATTTCAAAAGAGGCGGACGCCTGCTCAATCCCTGTCATTCCCTCTTCATTATTCAAAAGAGGTGGAAGGCTGCTCCATCCCTGTCATTCCCTCTTCCTTACCCACCCTTCCGCACTCTTAAATGTATGAAAATATGCAACAAACATTTCTGAATTTAGGTAGCTGACATAAAGTTAGCGGAACCAAATTTAGCGGACACTGATTAGTCCACTATCGGTCTCCAAAGCTAGTGAAAAGGCTAATTCGCTAAACGAAAACTTAGTTCCGCTAATTAGTCATTAGCAGATTAGCAGAACCGTGCTCATCACTGTTCATATTATAAATGCCAAATCCTGACTCGTTTATCAGGGCAATAGCTTATCCAGCTGCCAGATTATCAGACATCAAGTTGAAATTTGACATTGTGATAATGTTGTGGCAAGGTGAATGTTGTCAATAGCAAATTTGTCTAAACGCTACTGTTAGCACGCGCCCTGGAGGATGTCGGTGAAGTTAGCCAACAGCCAACACAACAGAAATTTGCAACGTCATTTTTTGTCCCAAATACGCATGTAGGTCAAGTCGCATACGATGATTAAGAATCTGATGTTATTTTCAATGTCAAGGTCAAAGGTAAGGTCAAATGAGCGAATCCTCAATATCGACCTTATGTACTTTTTGTGAACAACGTGCGTTTGCATGACAACTTTTAAAGGGGCACAATCGAAGAAGAGCGCGTCAAAATGAAGATGGGGTTTTTCTAATTTCGATTTAAGGTCACCTAAGGTCACAATCGCGTTTAACTCCAAAACCTCAAAAATTGACCTTATGTAACCTTTTTGTGGACAAACATTGCGGTTGGCACGAATTTTTTAAAGGGCACCGATCGAACAGAGCGCTCAAAAAATGAAGATGGTTTTTCCCCGAAAATTTATTTTAAGGTCACCTAGGTCAAACAATCGGACGTTTTAACTACGAAAACCTCAGAAAGTCGAACTTGTGTACTTTTGT
Source organism: Semibalanus balanoides (assembly GCA_014673585.1). NCBI lineage: Eukaryota > Metazoa > Arthropoda > Thecostraca > Balanomorpha > Balanidae > Semibalanus > Semibalanus balanoides. Next base: position 54,884 of record VOPJ01014051.1, read on the forward strand.
GGACAAACGATGCCGTTGACATGAATTTTTAAAAAGGCACCAAAATCGAAGAGTGGTCAAATGAAGATGAGTTTTTCCCGAAATTTCGATAAGGGTCACCTAAGGTCACACGACGTTTAACTACCCGAAAAGCCCACACAATCGATGTTAAATGCTACTTTTTGACAACCGATGCGTTGCACGAATTTTTCAAAGAGCACAATCGAAAGAGCGCGTCAAAATGAAGATGGTGTTTCTTCCCGATTTTGACCTAGGGAACCTTTAAAGGAATATAGCACCTTGGGCAAAGTATGTAGAAGATGGAGAAGAATGCCCTGATTGACGGTCCTGGCATTCATTTTGCGAAAAACGTCAGAATTTGTTTGTAATTTGTAAAAAATAGTATATTTTTACATGTGACGTCCACACCAATTTGCGTCACCAAAAGCGAGTTGTGTCGTCACAGGAGGACGAACGGCAAACTTTGCGCCCGCCCAGTGACAGCTCTGGTGCCGGCACCGCCCGATGGTGCACCGGTAGGCGTGAAACGCGACGGCTGGGTCCCGGCGCTCGCTCGCCGGGGGGGCCCCCAGTAGGAGCCGTGGGGGCACGCATATGTGAACAATAGTGTGCCGAGCGCCTGGACCGACGTCGGTGGGGCGGGGCGGCACCAAGGAATGCATACTGGGCGGACGTTTCAAAGCGAAGTACGGTGGCAATCACAGTGGGAGTAACTACTGATGACGTATGCGAAACGTCACGGGATTTGTGACGTTGAATATTGACACATATGACCAAACGGTTTTTGCGTTGAAACTCAAAACTAGGTTCGCTTTGGAGGGAAAAATTTCGGAATTTGGGGGGTTTCTCACACACCCGAACAATCTGGCTATCTCAGTTAAAAACTAATGTTAGGTGCTGATTTCCCTTTAATCTAAATTTTGGGACATAACCCATCTTCATTCTGACCCACTCTTTCGATTGGTGCCCTTTAAAAATTCGTGCAACGGATCATTTGTCCACAAAAAGGTACATAGGGTTGATTTTGTGGGTTTTCGGTAGTTAAACGTCGATTGGTGACCTTATGTGACCTTAATCGAAATTTCGGGAAAAACCCCATCTTCATTTTGACGCACTCTTTCGATTGTTGCCTTTTTAAAATTCATGCAACGCATCGTTTGTCCACACAAAGGTACATAAGGTCGATTTTTAGGGTTTTTCGTAGTTAACGTCGATTGGTGACCTTGAGGTGACCTTATTAAATATTTCGGGAAAACCCATCTTCATGTTGGACGCGCTCTTTTGATTGGTGCCCTTTAAAATTCGTGCAAAACTGCATCGTTTGGTCACAAAAAGGTACAGTAAGGGTTTTTGAGGGTTTTTCGGTAGTTACAACTTTCGATTGGTGAACTTAAGTGACTTATCGAAATTTCGGGCAAAAGCCCATCTCATTTTGACGCGCTTTTTGATTGTGCGCTTAAAATTCGTGCAGCGCATGTTGTCCACAAAAGAGGTAGCATAAGGTCGATTTTGAGGGTTTTTCGGTAGTTTAAACGGTCGAATTGGGTGACTTGGGTGCCTAATATAATTTCGGGAATAACCCCATATTCATTTTGACCGCTCTTACGATTGGTGCCTTTAACATTCGTGCACGCATCGTTTGCCAAAAAAGGTGCATAGGTCGTTTTTGAGGGTTTTGATAGCCTAAAAGTCGATTGGTGACCTTAGGTAACTATAGAATTTCGGGGCAAAATTCCATTCCTTATTTTGACGTTGCGCTTTTTCGAATTTGTGCCCTTGTAAAAATCGTGTCAAATCGCAACGTTGTCCACAGAAAGGTACAATCAGGCTTCGATTTTTGAGGGTTTTCGTAGTTAGAACGTCGGATTGAGTACCTTAAGGTGACCTAATAGAATTTCGGGGAAAAATTCCATCTTCTTTTGAGCCTCTTTCTCGATTGGTGCTCTCGCAAGTTCGTGCAATCGCATGTCCTATCCACAATAAGGTACATAATGTCGATTTTTTGGTTTTTCGGAAGTTAAAGCGTCGACTTGTGATCCTGGTGACTTAATGGAAATTTCGGGAAAAACTCCATATCATGACGCGCTATTTGATTGGTGCCCTTTAAAAGTTTCGTGCAACTGCATCGTTTGTCCACAAAAATGGTACAATATGTCGATATGAGGGATTTCGCTCATTTGACCTTGACCTTTGACCTTGACATTGAAAACATCAGACTTCTTATCTCGTATGCGACTTGACCTACATGCGTATTTTGGACAATAAATATTGACGTTGCAAATTTCTGTTGTGTTGGCTGTTAGCTAACTTCACGGACATCCCTGGAGGGGGGGGGGGGCGAAATCCGCCCACCCCTCCGGTTAAAAACAATGGCGCGCAGTGCCGCCGTTTTTTGCATACTTGTTCGAAAATGAACTACCTACATTATATTAAATGCTTGATCTCGGGTCATCTCAAGTCAGGTCACCCGATCAGGTCACGTGATGACCTCACCTCCAAAACGTGTCTAGTCGTATGGAAACACAGTTTTCGAACGATCTATTTCAGACCTGCAAGATGTCATAAGGTCATGGATACCTACCATTTGCTTATCTTGGATTTCTGATATCGGTGATATATGGTCAGGGTCAATTTTGTGACCACCAACACTTATTTGTCAATAACTCTCGACATAATGAAGATAGATACGTGAAAATGGTACCAATGTGTTTATCTCGTCACGACACGTCTTTCAATATGAAGCATGACCTACTTGGGTCACCTTAACCTGAGGTCAAATTTTCAAGTTGACCTCACCTGTAAAAATGAACATGATTCGAAGCGCCTCGACGAGACCGAAATGATAGCGTCAAAGAACTGCTTTATCGTTTTCAGTTAAAAAGTTATTAGAAGAATACTTTTTTGCAAAAAAATATCCCTTTTGACCTTCAATGACCTGTGGAGCCTAAAATATTCACCTGAGCTCAAATTTGGAGAACTACTAAGTCGATTACAAATTTGAAGAGCTTTCGATTGCTCTACCTGTTAGCTCCTAGCTATCATAGTTTCCGAGATAATTGAGGGTATCTGGAGCAAAGTCCTACATTTGGAAAATATGACCTTTGATGACCTCTGGTGACCTTGATATTGACCTGACCGAAAAAGACTGAGTTACTTTAGATAGAGCTTGCCTGGAGCTATCTAACTCCGTTTTCCGCTTGTCGCTACGTTGCGTGGTTTTCGAGATCATAGGGGTGTGGGGTGGGGCGAAATCCCCCGCATCGGCGTGTTATTCTCAGAGGCCCTCCAGGCCGCGTGTTGAACGTCGCAGCAACGTTGTGCCATTACGTTTGTAACATCAACAATTTACGTAACTTTGGAGAAATATATCAATGTGGTTCAACGACCAAAATTGAGTCTATTTACCATACGTCTGCGATTAATGTGCGACCACGTTAGACATGTTGGTAAAAAGCAACGTTGTGACAACGTTTTGCGAACGTTGTGACAGCGTTTGCAAACGTCGTTATGCAACGTTTCTGGGAGTGTAAAAAAAACGTTGTTACGTTTTGTCGTGTCACAACCTTGTCACAACGTTGTGACGTCAAATTGTTAGCTGTGTATGCTCCAACACACGGCAATCATCATTCCCAAAATACGTAGTATGTGCGGGAAGTTTTGATGGAATATCAAATGCAGTGCTCGTGCGAAACACCGGACCGCTTTGTTTTCTCTGACAGGCCAAGACGTCTGGGTTTTACGATCTAATGAAGTAAATTTCCTTCTTTTCGAACCATTGTTTCTGGACATCTGTGGTGTTACGTCGTAACGTCGTCCGTCTGGAATGTGAAAATACCCGTTTCGTAGTAGCTCCACCGGGAAATCGAACCTCAGTCCCCGGCACAGCATGCAATGATCGTACCCCTACGCCAGCTCCCCGTGACATGCAACGTTCAGTGGGCAACGGGAGTATTCAAATCTCGCTGATGTGTACGCTGTCTAGTGTCTATTCCTCAGTATCTGAACCAAATCATTTCGTTCCAAATATATTGCACGCCCAGGGATAAACAGATATTTTACATTCCAAGCACTGACTGATATGTACGGAAGCATTCGCAAAGGATAACATACAATTTCACAACTAACCATAACAGAGAAAGCAGTTGAGCTCAAATTTCTATTCGGCGAATCTTTTCTAACGAACATTCTGCAAAGGCCCTCAGTCACCTTTCAGTATTCTACACTCTACACAGGTGTGTAGAAGATAACTCACCCTATGCAAATACTGAGTCACAATGAAAAGAGGCACGCGACAATGAGCAATGTAGCCTCGTCTTTGTACGATAATTCTGCTTTGCAAGGTACGACTAGCAATCACAATGCAAGCATCAGAAAACCACTCTGGCATCGACAAAATGTGCGGTAATTTGTGCCACGGAATGTCGCATTAATATCAAAACGTATGCGAATTGCACAGGCCCAAGCAAGCGAGACGCCACTAAACTCTAAACATGAGATATTCTGGACTAGATAAGTTGTTTGGCAAACGGGAGTAAGGCGGACAAAAGCACAGCACCGGGGGCAGCACAGCACACACGTCACACCCTCCTTCACCGCCACAACACACCTGAGGCAAAGAGCCCTGCCGCATCCGACCGACGGGAGGGGGGGGGGGGCACAGACGCCATACAATCTGAGGAGACTCGGAGCGGCTGCCGCCACCACCACCTCAGTGTCTCGCGATACAAACAACACTGGCCTCGGTAATACTCTGTGTCTGGACTACTGGGAAGAACTCGTCCTCGCCCACTCACAGACGACACGCAGAACGGCATGGCTGAGCAGCTCTCAACGCCCTGGTCGCCATGACAACCATCTCCATGACGACAGTCGCCATGGAAACCTTCCCTGTGACGAACATCGCCAGGGCGGCAGTCGTCATGACAACGGCGGGACGCAGCAGCGGCCGCGACGCTAGTTCTTGCTCTCGTGACCGCTGAAGACCTCGTTGAGTTGCTGCGTGACGCGGATGAAGGTGGTGCGCTTCGGCATCTCCTTGATTTTGCCGGCGCCGATGTATGTGCAGGCGGAGCGGACGCCGCCCAGCACGTCCAGCACGGTGCTGGTCACGTCGCCGCGGTACGGAATCTCCACCGTCTTACCCTCGGACGCCCTGGAGAGGAAGGCGTACGGTGTGAGGCAGGAGACTGGCGGGGGGAGGGGGCGGTCATCAGAAAACAATTCAGTGTCACGTACTGGCTAGAAACAACTCACAAAGCATCACTTACCAACGGAACTTAACTGGTTCGATGATTAGTTAATGCTAGTATTACTAACGATTATCTAATTAAGAAGAAATTAAGCTTATCAATGAATCATGGATTAAACATAAATGTATTATAAATTGATCATTTCCAGAAGACGTCATGACAGTTCGATGTTGGCCGGCAGGCTGCAGCAGCTCCGTAGTCCGTATGTCACTTGCTGACACGGGCCATAGAGTCGAGGGGCGCGACTGACACAGCTGTCACCTCGCCTCCCACTGTACTGGCAGTCAGCCTAGCTCCGGGCTATCAAACAGGCAGGGTCCGGGCCGATCTAGCCCTAAACGCAGCAGCAACCGGACATCCCTTCACACGAGCATTACACTCCGAGATCCGCTAAACCGCCGGTCAGCTGCCAACCAAGAGGAGAAGTGCTCCGGCCCTGCATCTGCCAGAAGCATCTGTCACCCCACTTCCTGCCTTTGCCAGCGGCGTCCCTCGGCCGACTCAGTGTCGCATCTCGTCCTGTATCTCCCCTCCGGACTCTCAGAGTAACTCCGCGGCGGCCCTGCGCTTCTCACCTGTACTCAGCCACGCCTCCAGCGTGTTTCTCCATCGCGGTGGCCGACGACATGCCGTAGAACAGCTTCAGCTTCTTGCCGTTGCGTTCGATGATCTCGCCGCCCGACTGGTCGTGTCCGGCCAGCATGCCGCCCAGCATGACGAAGTCAGCGCCGGCGCCGAAGGCCTTGGCCACGTCCCCCGGACAGGTGCAGCCGCCGTCCTGCAGGGGGGGGGGGGTAGACAGGAACGTCAGAGAGGAAGGTCAAGGTTACGAGAGTAAGACTAGGGAATTCCGAGTGACGACAGAGCTGTCTCAGGACAAGTCGAGAGAGAGAGAGTTCTCATGTTTAGATCGCGGAAAGTCGACGCAAACAAGAGTGCTAGCAATAATATGCTGCCGAACGTTTTGGCGTCACGTGGTGAGCAAGGATACAACATGACGACACAGAAATATTATTTTGTCTAAGACAGCGGGCTGTGGCTGGCGCTACTGAAGGTCAGCAATAGGGGAACGTTCGTAAGCAGTATTTCGCATACGCTTCTGTTACTTTCTCTATATCGAAAATAATTTTCAGTTTTCGATTATTCATACGAACTCGTGAAGGGTGTTTAGTGTGTCATTGAGCTAATTTATTGGCACTAAAACACAACAGCACTGAGGCGAGTGCTTTGACATAATAACTACAGTATTACGCAAGGAAGTCGCACATGAACACTGAACAGTTCGGAACACGCCTATCACTCTGCACGTCGAGTCTCCAGCCCCCCCTGTCTCCAGTCCCCTCCCACCGTCTACAGCCCTACGTCTCCAGCCCCCCTCACCGAGATGATGTGGCCACCGAGGCCCTTGGCGGCGTCGCCACACTCGAGCACTGCCGAGATCTGCGGGTAGCCGACGCCCGTCTTCTTGCGCGTGGTGCAGACGGAGCCTGGTCCGATGCCGACCTTGATCAGATCAGCCCCGGACAGCAGCAGCTCCTCCACCATCTCACCCGTCACCACGTTACCAGCCTGACGGTAGACAGTGTGAGGGAGGGGTAGACAGGGGGCATACAGGGGTAGATAGGGGTAGACAGGGGTAGACAGGCGTGGCGCAAACGGTGACATGTCAAAGTTACCAGTGTCACGGAGAGAAACGAGGGCAGACGGCGACTGATTGATTGGCGTGGCACGATTGATTGATCGGTGTGACACTGGGAGGTAATGAATCAAAATTACCGTCCGAGGGGAGGAGGGCCGTGGCTGGCCAGTCCTAGAAGAGAGTGGAGCGGCGGCGACCGTAACATTTCAGAACGCTATCCGGCCACACCAAACATGGGAATTTCGGTGCAAGCGAATTTAATACTCTATCGCGCAAAGACTCTGTCAACTATGAGCAAAGTAAAAACAACACTGCTAGCTTAGTGTGAGAAACACTATGCTAGCACAAAGGTACGATGTTCGAAATGACGTTCATATTCGTGAGCGACGGAGCTGCCGCCTCACTGACTCTTCTAATAGCGATCTCAACAGATCCATAACCACCTCCTAGGATCCTAGAAGATAAGCGAGTCCACCCATCGTTCACGCAAGTTCCTCACTAACCCCGATCACTCAGCAGCCGGGCGAACGGCTTGCCTCCAGCAGCATCGACGCGGTACACGTCTCACATATGGTATGTTTTGCGGATGCGCGAGACGCAACATCTCCAGATCTGCCTCTCTAGAAAACGCTCAGAGTAGCCGTTCGCCACGTCCAGACAGATGAACTGGACGGCCGGCGCCGCCTCCAGGATGGCAGCGAGCTTCACCAGGTCGGCGGCGCTCGTGCCGGAGCTGGCCGCCACGAAGTAGAGCGCGTCCGGGTGCTCGATGGCGAACTGGCGCCACGCCTCCAGCGGGTAGTGCTTGTGGATCGTGGTGAACACCTTGTGCTGCCGGCCGGGAGGACAGATTATAGTATTCTATCGAGCAAGTTCAGAACTGGGCGCTGCTCACTCCGAACTGGTGCGTTTTATCGCTATTCCCAGGCACCAAACACTCAAGCGTTTTTAATATGTGAGGGCCTCTTCCGACTAATAAGAGGTCAGAAGAGCGGGGTCAGACATGACGAATGGACGTAATCGAGAATGGCACGAACGTTGGAAAGCGACATCACCTTTGAGTGTATTATCACCAATGACAAGTTGCAGGTTAACTAACCCCTGTTTTTTATGTATTTGATTTGAACGCAATTTTATTTTATTAAATATTTTATAGATTAGTCATTTAATATAAATTCCCTGAATTATAGGATTTTTAAATAATTAAGGTATATCACGTAATTACATTCTGCTCTCTGATTGTCGTGACGTCAATTTACGCATGTTAGGCGCAATGATACCTAGGTAGTTTTTAGCTTGTGGTTGAACACAATTGAATTTGTAAAATAGAGGTTCAACGCAAATCAGCATCACGTTAATTGCGTCGAAATCAAAGACGTGATATGGCGCATTCAGGAAGATATCGCTCATTTGAATCAGCAACTTATGAAAAACACAAAAATTGTGGATTCTACTTGTGACCAAACAAAAATCTAACGGCAGGCTCAAGGCATTTAACGGATTTTTTTTTTTTTTTTTTTTTTTTTTTTTTTTTTTTTTTTTTTTTTTTTTGGGTTTTTTTTTTTTTTTGGGGGGCTGACAGCAAACGGATCCTAAGGAATGATCCTAGATCCTTTCATACAAGCTCTGGATCCGACAGACACTATTTCAAGACAGAATTTGAGGGCACGGTGTTAATATCATTTTTTTTGGCAATAAGTTCTGGGCAGTGTTTCAGTGGGCAGACATCTGGATTTGAGGCCCATCTTAACAGCTTTATTGGAGCTACTTACGAGTTATAGGTTGTTAAAGAAGAATCTCCAGACAGGAGCAACTAAAGAACAGCCATGGGAACTGCAGTGCGGACCATCCTGCGCAGGGTAGCCGTAAAGCCAGGCTTGGTGAGTTTGAGGTGGAGGGCAGAGCTGTGCCTCAGGAAACGTAGCCTATTCGAACATGTGCTTTTCTAGAGGATATTAAGATAGCTTTGTGCTATGACATACACAGCATAAATTTCATGAATTTCCTTGGTAGTTGGTGTGACAGTAAGTCATAGGAAGCGTTTAACCATTTATATTTGCCACGGGAAACTTTGGAAATAAATGCTTTTCATAGGGATGCGCATATTATTGCTAATGAGTCACTACATCAAGTGTTGGTAAATAATAACTTTTACAATGCATACTCTCTCTGATATTGCTCTGTAATGCAAAATGATGTTATCAGTTGATCAGCACATTTTTCTATTATTTGCACATATTACCAAACACCTGCAACTTGTCCATTAATCATTTAACAGTTAACCGATTACAAAGGACACGCAATCACCGGCATATCAAACGCAGCACAGCCCATGAAGGCAGCATCCACTGATCATTACTAACCTTCGGCCAGGGTCACAGCCATCTCGAACGTGCCCCACCGTGTCCATGTTGGAGGCGATGATGGGAACGCCGGTCCAGGTGAACTTCGAGTTCCGGAACGTGATCGTTCGTTCCATGCAGACCTGCAGACTCAGATGTCAAAAACGAACACGCAGGAGTCCTGGCAGGGATCACAGTCATAACAACTACGCGATAAGCAAGAACTGCAGAAGTCACTTGTAACATGAGACAATGGGCCTGTTCCCGCGGCGCCTCTAACCTCCTCCAAGTTGCTCCGACTTGCTTCAGTCCTGTCCTTTTACACAGACAGTTGCAAGTTGGAGCAACTTAGAGGAGGTTAGAGGAGATTCGATGATGATTATTTGGGTTTAAGGGCGCCTCAACTATAAAGTTATGTGGCGCCCATACAGGAGATTCGAGGCGTCACGGGAACAGGCCATATGTTGACGAAATAAAGACTATATAAAAAATGACTACTGCGACACCGCAATACAAGGCTGACACGGTCACGCAAACTATGCTTCCAGGTACTGCCACTTCCCGGCGATAGTTTGTATAAACAAACCATCATGACGTCACAGAACCCTCTACAGCCACTGGCGGCCGCCACTTACATCGGCCCGGCTCCTGAGCGTGCTACGTTTGGGTCGCAGCAGCACATCCTTGAAGTCAAGCTTCACGTCCGTGTCGATACGAGGCATGGCTCAACTGAAACACAGAAACCATAGTGTGGTACTGACCAGGGACGCAGCCAGACCTTCAGAAGGGGGGGGGGGGCAAGCCAGTCATGGAGACCCCCCACCCAAAAAACATACCGCTGAATATGACAAATTATATGGATTTTGGCCACGTTATTTTGTGAGGGCCCTCTTTTTATTTATTTATTTATTTTATTTTGAAGTGAGCTAGATTAGACCAGGACTCTCAGGAGTCTCAGGACCCATAGAGCGGCCCCTGAACTAGGCAATTAGTCAGTATTTTGTCTGGGGAGGGGGCGGCGCCTCAAAAGAGACCCTTCCCGAGCGTTGAAAGGGCCTAACAAAACGGATGAAAATGCACGCTTCAAGGATTGATAATGCAGTATGTATGACACATGGGCCATACCGACTTTTAGGAGCTGGAGTTAGCAAACTGCCATATCAACTTTGGAACCAGCGACACCAATTTGGAATAAGCTAGAACAGCTTTTATTATTTTGTTAGGCTCAAGACCTGGAACTCTTACAAATGCATTGCGCCGCGGAACGGCGCTATTTTTTTAGTCTTATGCCCTTGATATGTTTGTTTGTTTATTGGGCTTTAAGGGCGCGCCGACACCTTTGGGTCAATTTGCGCCCATATGCCCTTGACATGCATTCTTATCAGTGCGTCGCATTGCGTATGGTGCAGACCTCTAAAATTGCTGTTGTGCGTTCAAAAGTTCGCTAAAAAGTGCTAAAGCGAACAATGTTGCCCAATTATATAGGAAAGTAGCAATATAACACATAAATGCACCAATAAATAACGCGTTTTTAACCCCGCATATGCGGCGCGAAAATCTGAATTTTATTCCCTGGACAACTGCATTATTGCTGTTGAAGGTCCCAGGGTCACTTCAGATCGTCTAGGGGCCCCACCGACCTTTCAAACGCCCTTCCAATCTGTGCAGGGACTCATCTGGGATTCGCGGAAAGACATGTGCAGTGGGTGATATAGATTAAATACAAAGAGGGCTTACTCAACAATCAAAACTTTCGGTCTGGTCAGGGCCCCCTCATACAGAGAGCCTTTTGAACTTTCCAGGGACCCTCTGGTCTGTCCAGAGGCCCTACAGCCTTCTAAAGGTCCCTTGAGACCTGACAAGGGACTGCGCTGGCTGCTTTGTCGCCTTGCTAAATGTTAAGAGGGCTCTCCGACCTGCCCTGGGGCCCTTCCGTGCTGACTAGGGTCCGTTCGGCATGTTAAGGGAGTCAGGGACCCTTCTGACCCATCCAGGGGCCCTTTCTGTCTGGTCAGTGGCCTCTCTGACCTGCACAGGGGCTTTTTGAACTTCCCAGGGGCCCTCCAGCCTGCTCAGAGGCCCACGGCCTGGCAAGGGACTGCGCTGGCTGCTTTGTCGAATAGACTCAATGGTCCCCAGGGCAAGCTCGCTGCTCGAGAGGCCCCTAAACTGACTCTATTGGGATTTGGGCCCCTGAACATGATCGATAGGCCTCTGCAGTTTTTGGGCCCGGGAGGGTCAATGTGCTCCTGGGTTTTTTACATGGCTTAGAGCCTGGGCAGGTTTTTGGGGCCCTGGGAGGGCTAAATGGGTCCTTGACAGTGGCATGCCAAGCCTGGGGCAGTTTTGGGCCCCTAAGTTGGCTCAATGGGCCCCTGGGCATGCCCAAGAGGCACCTGGGTTGGCTTCAAAGGGCCTTCAGTATCTCTGAGGGCCCTTTACATACACCAGAATGACCTCTTGCCTGGTTTGAGGGCTCCTTTATGGCTTTTGAAAGCCATTCAGCTAATGCAACAGTATCTGGGCCATTCTTGATGAGCCCCCTGTGACCCATGAGGGGGGAAATTGCCCCCTTTGCCCCCTGGCTGTGCCTCCAGACTCCAGTACTGACTAATGATGAGTAAGCTGAGGAGGAGAGGAGGGCAGCCGGCAGATAATATGGAAGGATTAGATACAGATCATGGAGAGAATAGAGACATTAAATTGGATATGGGAAAATACATGGAGTTAAATCAGCTGAGACTTGAGAGCATATCTGCAATATAAATATTAGAGAGAGATAATAAACAAAAGACACAGGTTAGCAGAGCAGAAATGTGACAATGCTAAGGCCCAACTCAAACTGACCTTTCTAAAGCTACAGATATCAGACCTATGGGCTATGCTGAAGACCTCCCACAAGAAGTATGCCCTCCAGACCTACTACACTACAGCTTTGCCCACCCTTAACTTGAACTAGCCTAGCCAAACCAAGGTGAATAAGTGTTTCTGATAGATGCAAGCAATATCATCAGCAACATCATCCTAATGGTTCAGACTGTTATTCTCTTTGAGGTGATACTAACTCCTTCCTGAGATTATCTGTGACATGGACTAATAGCAGGTAGCACTAGCAGAAGCATACTTGCACACCTGCATGCACACATGTTCTGTTTAGTAATCACTTTACCCTAAGGCCTCAGGTAACTGTGAACCATGACCATGCATCACAAGATCCAGAACAACAGCAGGTAAAACTCTGAACCCAAATGAAGATATGGACATCAACATCTGAATAGACCCTGTCTAATACTCAGTACATGAACCAACACCTAAACATACCAGGTGAATGAGCCCGACTCCTGATTGGTATTCATATTGGTAGGGGAGGAGTCACACTTCGTACACAGCACTGTAGGTAGCATACTAATACCCAACTTAAAGGCACTAACAGGGGAAAAAATGTTGAGGGATGGAATATAAAATAATTATTCACAAATTTTCTGATTTCAGGGAGTTTGAAACATTGGTTTACCTAGATTTGTCTTTCGTTTGGGGAAGGCCAATGACCGGTTTTACCCAACAATTATAGCAGTCAAGTCAGTCACCCTGTGTGGTGCATGTCGCATGACTCGCTTTTCCATTTGTACAAACTATTTACAGAATACGAGATATGAGTGCATCTTTCGTGGCACCAGGTTACCTTATTTTCCCCGCGACAACGCAACTCAGCGGCGGATGTTCAGAAAAGGCAGAAGAAGGGTCGTGCGGTGACCTCCGCGGTTGCAGGAGCCGGCTGTGTAATTTGCTTCGCAAATGTATTTGGTTTAGATTAGTAGTAGTGATCAATTACTTCCATGTAAAGACTGATTCTTCATTCTCACTAGGTAATGTTAATATGTTTCAGAAATATTTTAATCAAAAATACGTTTATATTTTTCATGTCATAAATATTCGCTTTACATTAATTCATAATAAACATACTTTGTTTTATTATGCAATTTTTCCAGTGATCATCACTATATTTTTCCGGAATAGTTCACTACTTACGCAACAGAGACAATAACGACGCGAATACTTTAAAACTCGTCACGGTGCACGTTCTAACTTCTCAGTCTTTGACATTCTGCATTGGGTTACGCGGTTGTGTAACGGTTCATAGTTGAGATATATCCAAGTTTGAGCCTACACAGGACTGGTAAGCAGAATACACATAATACATTTTTAATTTGTGTTAGGGTTCACCGGATTCGCATAGTTTCATCGGCCCTGTCAGTATTCTTTGCATGAGGATCCTGATAACTGTATGAATCGCGTCACTGTCAGGCTATGGCAATGGACATGGAGCCCTTGCATTAATCGCATATATGAAATAGTGTATCTCTGAAGAGCATAATATGTAGTTTGTACCCTTCTTCAGTTTTTTTATGCAATTATACCATTAATTTTTTGCTTTTATGTTGGTCATGGCTTGTCCGCAGACCTTTGAATAATGATTATGTAACTCATGTGATCCTTCTTTAGACCTTGGCAAAGCAAGCTTTGCCTTTGCTTAGGTTGAGGTGCTGAGTTGAAGTTGGACCTATTTGTGTTGTTGTGTGGGTAATGGATATCAGTAATATTTGACTGAGGTACTTGTCAGCCAGACTGCAAAGTGTGGTTCAGGAGTTGACGAGGCACACCAGCCTATGACAAAAATATGCACCAACCTGTACCAAGCAGGCCAAAAATCTGCACCAGTCTGCACCAGACCAGCCAAAGATCCACACCAACCCATCAAAACCAGTAAAATGCCCTTATTGGGTCAGAAACAGAGAACATTTATTCAGCGCTAGTTCCTAATGTGAAAAAGCATGTAAAGTTTTGTTTAAGGTAATCTGTCCTGTCAGACTGTTGCCTGCAGCGCAGCATCGGCACCAAACCATACAGGTCTGCACCACACCCTACCAAATCCACACTGCACCAAATCCGCACCAGCTTTTCTAAATCTGCTCCAGCTTGGACAGGCCCACACCAACAAGATCTTGTTGAATTTGTAATACTTTGCAATCTGACCTGTTGGTTGATGCCATGGGTAATAATAGGAGGGGGTGGTGAAGCCAGTTTGATGAGATCTATTGTGTACAGTTAGGTTGTCTGATCAGACTCGGTGACAATATGAGGCCAACGAGGCTCTGTTCTGACTTCTGTAGCTGCTATCAGTGCTCACAAGCTGTTATATTGAAATGCTATTGTCCGGCACTAACAATATGCTAGCAAACTGGTATTTATATTTTGAAATTAGCAATGGCCAATGATTCTAATAGTGGTAAGCCTTCTGGAGTCAACCTTATAGTTTTGTGATTCCATCATGTTCCTGGAGCTTTTGGGATGTCTCAGCAACTGGACTGAGTCTAGGGAAATTAAGTCATGGTTAAATTAATAAAATTGTGTTTTATAGATCAATCACATGAGTGATGTGAGTAGGCACACTTCTTTTAAGCAACTGCTAAAAGGAAACTGTCACCATACAGTGAAAGTTGTTCTGATAAAGATGTGGCAAAATGTCACATTTATGAAAAATGTGAAATGTGGTTATGTGGCAAATGTGAAATGTGGCATTACCCTTGCAGCATCAGCAGTTACTTTATGCATCTGACATCTCACATCTGTCCAGTCTTCTCCTGATGTTAAGGAACTTCTTATAATACCTGGATTGATGAACTATGCATTTTTTTAATGATGTCTTTGAAGCATTGCTCATCATTAGTTATTATTATCATGTTAATTATTTTTAGAAACATGTTAAGTATGCAGTGACTTTCATGTCTGTTGTGATGATAAGAGATCCACAATATTTAGCCTACAAAGTACAAATGTTAATAATTTGAGAACGTTCGAAGGATCTTTAAAACCTTGTGACCAACAATTGTTATGAGCTTCTCTTTGACAGTTTCTTGCCCAATGCTGCAGCAAGCTCTCACCAAAATGCATAAACTTGTGCATAGTAGAGACCATTCAACTCAACTCTGGCACAGTTATCACAAATTACATTGTTGTATCTATGTATGTAATATGTATGTATAGTGTATGTGTGGATTATTCAATCCGTGATATCAATGAAGGTTTTTGTCATATCTCACTCTGATGGTTAACACGTGCCCTGAAGGGCCTCTGCAAATAACACGCCCTGGAGGGGGGATTCCCCCCATATGATCTCGAAAACCACACAACGTAGCGACAAGCGAAAAACCGAGTTAGATAGCTCGAGACAAGCTCTTTTGAAAGTACTGCGGTCTTGTTTTAGGTCAGGTCAATAATAAGGTCACCAGAGGTCATATTTTCCAGATTTAGGACTTTTCTCCAGATACCCCAATTTTCTCATAAACTATGATAACTAGGAGAAAACAAAAATATTAATCGAAAGCTCGTAAAATTTGTAATCGACCCAGTTGCCCTCAAATTTGAGCCCAGGTGCATATTTTAGGCTCCAGAGGTCATTGAAGGTATTTCTTTTTTCTAACAGTTTTGTTTGTTAATTACTTGTTTACTAATAACGATAAAGCAGTTATGTTGACGCCATCATGTTTGTCTCGTCAAGGCGCTTCGAATCATGTCCATTTTTACAGGTGAGGTCAACTTGGAAATTTGACCTTAGGTCAAGGTCAAATGGTGACCCGAATAATTAATGTTGCAAATTGGATGACGTGTCTCGACGAGACGAACACGTCGGTACCATTTTCACGTATCTATCTTTATTATGTCGAGAGATATTGACAAATAAGTGTTGGTGGTCACAAAATTGACCATGGCTAGGTCACCGATATCAGAAATCTGAGATATGCAAATAATAGGTAGACATGATTTTATGACATTCTGCAAGTGTGAAATCGATCGTTCGAAAACTGTTTACATACGACCAAATACGTTTTGAAGGTGAGGTCATCACGAGATCTGGTCTGGTGACCTGACCTTAGATGACCCGAGACCAAGCATTTGACATAATGTGGGTGGTTAATTTTCGAACAGGTATGGAAATACGGCGATGTGCGCCGCCGTTTTTCCGCTGTGGTCGAAAAACTGGAGGGGTGGGCGGTTTTCGCCCCCTCCCCCACTCCAGGGCGCGTGTTAAGAGGGCAATGTGGGGACATTTTCCCCATAGCTTATATAACATGGTGTGTAATGTAAGTCAATGTCCTTTGCTGCAAGATCTTTTCATAGTTACAATGTTGTGCTGTCTTTTTGTGGTATTTGATGAAACAGTTCGCCTACCTACCTGTTATCATTTGTCAATCAAATTATTAGCACAGTTATACTAAATATGATCAAAAGTGGATACAAATGGCTAGCAGTTATCTGTGAATAACATTTTTCGAAGTTTCAAACATACATAGAACAGCTGCACAATATATGCTGAGTCAGAATCACAACAAATGAGTGTCGTAATGCTTTAGAGATGACACCGACAACTCATGTGACCTTTGTGTTATTCGGTCTGCAGGAAGGTGACCCTAAAAGGACCTCACCTGTATTGTGTGCGCCACAGAATGGTGATACAGGGATATCTCTAACAAATTGTGTGTTATTGTGTGTTTGTTTTGTACCGCAGTAACGATGCCTCGTCGTGGTCGTGCCGCCGCTCCCGCCCCGCGTGCCCCGGCCCGGGCTGCCGCGCCGCCACAGCGGGCCGCCCCCGCCCCCGCCCCAGCACACAGGTGAGGCTGGACTTGGTCCACTCGTCTCACCTGCAGCATGCTGACTGATTTAAGTGGATGCTTAAGCTGAGTCAAAGTAACAATATCGAGCTTCACCCGCGTTTTGACGTGTGTAATCCAGTTTCCAGCCCTGGTAGAACAATGTCCACAGAGGGTAGAATGTTTTGGGAGAGAATAATGTTTTGTTTTACTTCGTTGCATAGGTGGCTGTGTGACCATGTGAGTTACACATATTTTGTGTAAAAAGTTATATGCTTTATTATATGTCATGTGTATTTGTTTGTGAAGCCGGTATACAATACCTGTCCATCATGTTCTTAATCACTCTGTTTTACATGCTCCATCCCGCTCAATGTGTCCCTGCCAGTTTGTTTCAGTAATTGTAATCTTCGTCTGGCCATTAATGTTATGTCAGACCGTATGCCCGAGTCTGTCATCTCAGACCTCCTCTAAGTACCTTGTTCGTCCGTCCACCAGCTCCGTGCCTGCCACGGCGCCGGCCGCCCACCCGCCCGCCCCGATGATGGGGGCGCCGTCCCAGGGCCCCGGCCTGATGAAGCAGATGATGGTCACGGCCGGAGGTGTCGCCATCGGCTCGACGGTCGGTCACGTGGTGGGTAGCGCTCTGACGGGCGGCGGCGGCGGCGGTGCAGCGGCGGCGGAGGCAGCTCCGGCAGCAGCGGCGGCCGCTCCGGCTGCACCCGCCCCGCTCTACCCGGCCCAGACGGCGCAGCCCGGCCCCACCGCGCCCTCCGGACCCTGCGGCTGGGAGATCAGTCAGTTCCTGCAGTGCGCCCAGGGCCAGTCTGACATCTCACTCTGCGAGGGATTCAACGAGGCGCTCCGGCAGTGCAAGGCCACCAACAGTGAGTCAAAGGGGCACGCTTGCGGGGTCCGGGATGGACGTGTCATACTGTTATAACAAAGTATATATCCTTATTAACCAGCGCCGTGCCAGTGCTCGGCGCCACCTTCGCCGTGCCGGGGTGCGGTGTTTCGACGCCCCCCCCCCCCTCCATTGAACTCGGCTCCTATCAAGTCAGGGAGGGGAGGCAGAGGGCAGAGCTGAAGGGTAAAAATCGGACACGTATTAATCCGTTCTTTGTCGAGTCCCCACTAATTATTCACTGAGAGTTTTCTTCTGATAAACATGTATGTCCTGTGTAACTTTATATTTTGGGCATGCGGTTCATCAATTTGTGCATTATCCTTCGTTCCATTACCAATAACAATTAATTGGTCAACAAATTTCACTTTCCGATCAACCACTATGTCCCGAATATATAATTTAGCTTCCAAATGACTGTAGCATAGTTATCTGGCGTTTGCAAGACTGAAAAAGCAATACGCAGGGTGGTATAACAAACTCAAGCTTGTAATCAGAGTTCTTGCGTAGCTTTCACTCATGTTTATATTCAGAATATGAATTGTCATCCAATCTGAGACGCTGGTGTGTACTCGGCTGGTTGACGGTCGAGATTGCGTCATTCATTGAATCAGTTCCTCCCCGGTGCGTCAGGCAGCGCAGCTGTTACATAACCTGCTGTTTGTGATCGAGATTTCACGCCTTACGACAAAATATGTCGTCGGTAACTGCGTAGTGCATATGATCTCGTCTGAAGGTGGCGGCGTCCAGGCTTCATCTTATACCTTATATAGAGAACCCGTCTAGGAATCGAACCCCTAACCCTAGTACATAAAGCAGCTGTTACATAATCGTATGTTACGTTTCAGGAATGTGAGCTGACTGCGCCAATTGAAGACAAGAGCACCTGGTGGCTAAATTTAGTCCTGCCGGAGTCTGTGCCAGTGCGGGGGGCACGGGCGGGTGACGGGGCGGCCGGAGTCGCCGCTCGCTCTACCCCGCTCCCCGCCCTCTGACAGCAGCGGCAGCGGGGAAGTACTGTAGTCACGCGCAGCTGCCCCCTCCCCCCGGCGCTGAGTCGGGGATCTAGCCAGGCGACGTTCCGGGCGGGTCAGTGTGCGCGCTGTAGACAGACATGTATGCATATAAACTGTGCGACGCAATATACGTGCGGAGGAGGGAGGGAGTTGTGTTGTCGCTAGAGAGGGGTGTTGGTGAGAACTGAGATAATAAACCGCTACGGGATAGAACAGGCGAGGAGAAGGTGACGACTTCCACGTGCAGTCGAGGACCAGTGAATGTGCAGGAGTTCAGGAGCCGAGGGACGCTTCCTACCAGTTAGGTACATCCAGAACATCGTAACTGACAACTACTCAGGAAGTATGTCCAGTCTCGATTGATACAGGTCAGCGGGAGATTATTAAGCCAGGCACTAGTCATGAGCAAGGGCTCTTCAGTTAACCCGCGCCGGCGTTGCTCGGCGCCACCTTCCTCGGGCCGGGGGGGGTGTTTCGACACCCCCCCCCTTCTAACTCGGGCTCCTATAAGACCTAGTACATAAACCAAAAATACCGTTCGAGAGCTCGTCAAAAAGATTTGTGCGGAAACTAATTTTTCGTTGAATTTTTTTATCAGGTCAAATATTAGATTCACCAGAGGTCATCAAAGAGCAAATTTTCCAGATTTAGGACAGGCTGCCAGATAATCCCCAAATATCTCGGAAACTGTATAATAGCTAGGAGTAAACAAGTAAAGAAGCATTTAGAAGCTATTTTAAAATTTGCAATCGCACCCAGGTCCTCAAATTTTGAGCTCAGATTCAATATAGTTTAAGGCTCCAGAGGTCAACAAATGATTCAAAAATTTGCAGTTTTTGGAAAATATGTTTTCCTGAAATTAGGACATTTTATCTAAAAAATGACCACATAAATCATTTTTAACTACTATGCGTGTTCCTTCTCAGTCAAGACGCCTTTTGAAACATATCATTATTGACCTCGTTAAAAGCGATCAACTTCAAAATTTGACCTTTGCAGGTCAAGGTCATTTGGTGACCTCAGATAGGTCATGCTGGCCATATTGGGGCGACCGCGGACAGACGATAAAATACAGTTGTGTCATCCGCTCGTCTCTATCTTCATTAATTCAGAAGTTATTAGCAAATCATTGCGTGATGGACTACATCAGATGACCTTGTAGGATCTTAGAAACAATCGCACCTAGGTCATTCAGAATGAGCTAAAAAAAACATGATCTAAATAATCAGCCTGCATCGCAATAGCATACTTTCAGAAATAATAAGAAGCATCTGTTTATTTTCCCATTCACTTATAATGGGGAGGCAGGGAAATTTGACCTACCTTAGGTCACCGAATCAAAAATCCGAGATATAACCAAACTTTAATAGTCATCTCTTATGAAACCCTGTAAGTACGAAAAACACAATCCGCTAAAAACTGTGGATTTGGTGGAACCGCAAACTTTTCGGAGGTGCGGTCACTTGACCTTACCTTGGTGACCTTGGACCTGACATGACCTATAGTCAAAACTTTTTTGGAAAGCTGACAAAAGATGATCGAACAGGTACTGAAAAATTAGTGGCGCTACGCGCCGCCGATTTTCCCGATATCAGGAAAAACCTGAGGGGGGGTGTCTAAACACCCCCCCCCGGCCCGGCGCGGGTTAACATGATTTCATGCAAGCTCCAGGCTCCCGCTGACAAGCTGCAATAGCATTTACAAATTTATAGTGTGTGCTCAGTTGATATATTTGCGAATCATTCCACGTTGTGGTTTAGTGTGATTCGTTTCCAAAGTACAACGATTCGGAGAGTACAACACCAACAACACCGTCAAGATGTCAGATGAGTAAATAGAGGCATACGCATCATACTGACGGCCAAAGACGCTTACTCAGATGTCTAAATCAGACGCTAAATGTGAATGCAGATACTAAAACAATTGCTAAATCACCTCTGCGCCAAAGGTAAATGATGTCAAATAAAAGATGATTCAGTAGAGCGGCGAGAAGAGATATGGCAGCGTACGAGGCGGCTGCCAGCAGGTGTTGTGTTTGTCCCGCGCCGACCTATCAGCTGCCCATCTACTCAGCGATGGGCCGACTCCTGCAGTCCGCGCGCCGCGGCCCGACTCTCGGACATTGGCTGCAGTCGGCTGACAGATCACGTGACCAGTTAGACCGGACAGCGCGCAGCCGGAGGCACAGTTGGCAGCCAGCACTGAACGCGTGCAGAGATGAGCGTCTCGGGGTAGCGCAATCGGGGCAACACATCCTCGAAAGATTATCAACGAAAGAAAATGTGTCATAAGAGTTCTTGCTGTATGAGATACCGAAGCATGGACCGAAGGAGCAGGGCTCCGCCACAGGTGGACGGGGGGGGGGACGTGTCCCCATAAAAAATAACGCTACGCTTATGGGCGTTGCATGAAAAGAATCGACTTCAGAATGCCTTTGTCCCCAGGCACGTAGCCAGGATTTCGTCCAGGGGAGGGGGCGGCGCCTCGAAGGGGCCCTTTCCGAGCGTTGAAAGCCCCCCAATAAACTGGACATGAAAAACTCTACGGATTTCGAACACTTTACTTTGTGAGGTTGAACTTTCCAGGGGCCCTCCAGACTGCTCAGGAGCCCTTAGCTGGCCGGGGACTGCACTGGCTGCTTTTTCACCCTGCCGACATGCTCAGGGACCTCTCCTACCTGACCAGGGGTCCCTCGGTGCTGGCTAGAGGTCCATTCGACCTAATCAGGGGCCATCTGGCCTGCTCAGGGGCCCTTTCGGTCTGTTCAGGGGCCCTTTCGGTCTGTTCAGGGGCTTCTCTGACATGCACGGGGTCCTTCGAACTTCCAAAGGGCCCTCTGGTCTGCCCAGGGGCCCTCAAGTTTTCTAAGGGACCCTTCCGACCTGGCAAGGGACTGCACTGGCTACTTTTTCACCCTGCCGACATGCTCAGGGGCCCTTGTGACTGGCTAGGTGCTTATTCAACGTGTTCGGGGGACCCTTTGACCCGCTCCCTGGCCGCGCGATCTCGTCGACCATTTTCGGAGCCTGCGCGCGCCAGAAGGGTCCGCCGGCCTCCCAGGGGGGGGGGCTTCCCTCCTTGGCTACGCTGCCTGATATCTCCCCCTTTTTTCGGAACTGGCGAGCTCTTGCGAAAAGGGTAGCGGGAAAATCCGATAATAAACTATGCGCAGAGCATCTGAATAGGGGCCCAGTGCACCAAATTTTGTTGGGGTCTGAATAAACAACCTGCTTCTGAGTTCTGAGCTGCGCCCTGCAAATAGCAATGGGCTACCAGGAGCAACGGGTTGGTGGGTCAAGTTACCTCCCGAACAATGTAAATGGGTTAACTAAAGGGCTAATAATTCACGGGTAGACGGGTTTATAATTTCACAGGATAGCTGGTCAAGCTATCTTTAGAAAAGTGTCTTCAGGGCCAACCATCTACCAGAAGTGGCAGAGCCCTATAATTCCTATGCCTCCGCAACAAACACCCACCACAAACGCCGTGTCGGTTTCCATGTTTGTATTGCTGGGCGACCATGACAGCTTGTTTGTATTGCTGGGCGACCATGACAGCATCAGGAAGCACCATGACACGACCTATGCGACTCTCACTCTCTCACACATTCACACTGACATGCGGGCGTCCAGGCCCCCCTGAGACGTCCTAAATGGCTGCCTCCCGGCCCGGCTATCCGAGTAGTTTGTCCTGCTGCCAGGCTGACCGGCCGGGCGGCGTCCCGGCGGCCGGCCGCCCCCGCCCGCGCGCCGCCAGCAGGGCCTAGTAACGACCAGCGCCGACAGCCGTCCGCGGGCGGGGGCGCGCCGCCACCCCGCCGCCGCCGCGCCACCACTGTCCCGTGGTCATCAGACATCAGTGGCGCGCAGCAGCAGGCGCAGAGTGGCGACGGCGGACGCAGCGCACAGGTGTCGTCCGGACCCCACAGACACGGACTGACACAGTCACAGCGGCCCGGGGGTCCGGCCCGCGCACCACGCCACACCAGCCGCCCGTCCACCGCCCGGCCGGGCGCCGGGTGACTTAGAAAACATTGCACCAGCCCCGTCCGCTCCGTGCACTCGTGGCAACGCGGCGGGACCACAGCCGCACTCTCCGGCGCCGCGCACTAGCGCGCGCGCCAAAATCGATGATGCATGATAACTCTGGCCGCGGCGTTGGCCGCGAAAGAAAATAATCTATCAAAACTAGACTGTCGGGAGCGGCGTCACGAGACGCCAGCCACCGAGGGGCGGCGGCGGCGGGTCTCATCTGCTGCCCTCTGGCGATGAGAGTGGGGAGGTCGAGGAGGCGACGGCGGCGACCGCCGGCTCCTCCAGTACGGTAACCGTCGCTGCTCCGGTGGTGCCGCTGGGTTTCGCGCTCTGTACCTGTAGCTGCTGACTGCGCTTCTCAAACTCAGCCTTGAAGTTCTCGATGTCCTGCTGGCTGTGGACGACAGAAGAGGAGGGGAGTGAGAAGGTGGACCCGACGACGGAGATCGTTTTACGGATCAGATGAGTGTAGGTTATAGACTGTGTACGGCTCGATATTAAATAGCAGATCAAACACAACTTACGTAACAAGCCGAACGAGGTCTTACTGGTTTCTACTTTGACTTGTCAGTCATTGTCAACAGTACGTTGCATGCTGCCCAACAAAGTGGTGCAAGCTGACAAGCCAAATTACCGCGGCAGCACAATGTCACGGATAGAAAAGCACGTCACTTCAAAAAACCCCAAAACGAAGTCACTCGCATGACAGTTGATCGCAGCACATTCGCCACACTCCCGCTCCACCGACCTGATCTGGACGAACAGGATGCCGTTGATGATGTTGAGCATGTCGAGGACGGAGCCCATGCTCGGCGACTGGATCTGGATAGGTGGCAGGGCAGCGCCGGCCTTGCCGCTGTAGATGTGGTTCATCTTCTTCTGCAGCACCACGGCCTGCTGAGTCAGGTGACGCAGGCACTCGGACGACTCCTTCGTCTTCTCGTGCTCCTCACCCAGCTGAACCGGGCACAAAGATCGGGGGGGAGTCAGTAGGCCACCGGGGGTGGTTTCAGTTTAGATCATCCAGGGTGCGTGCACTTTTCTCACACGATCTTTAGCTGAATACGTAGACCATTTTTGGTTACACAAATGGTGTTTACGCACAGCGCCAATTACGTTCAACCAAATGACAATTAATAATATTAAAAAACTTCTTATCTCGTCGCTTTCAGGAATTCCTACTTAGTGTTTGCATTGTTTTCAACAGCGGGATAAACATAATTACAAGCTACCTCCTCCCACTGTAAAGTGAAACAGCTCTATTCAATCGCAGTCAGCCAGTGTGAGCAGCCTAACCCCGAGCCCCATCCTCACCCCTGCCGTGTATCCCGCAGCAGCAGTCCGTAGGCGTCTCATACCTGCTGTTTGTAGATGGCGAACGTCTCCTTCTCGTTCTGCAGCGCCGCGCGGAAGTCTCCAAGACAGCTCTGTGTGCGTGCCACCAGGTGGTGCGCCACGGCCAGCTTCAGGCTGCGCTCGCCGTGGTAGCAGCGATTCAGCTGCAGGGCGTGCTCCATGAACTGCAGCGACAGACTGTACTCGCCGACAGCGTGCAGGATCAGACCGATGTTGCTCTGAGGAGGGGAGGGGGAGATCAGACCGATGTTGCTCTGAGGAGGGGAGGGTCAGGTGGTGCAGTTAGACATTAGACATATCAACAAACCAACACAAAGCTGAGCCTGTCCGTGAACGTCCGATGCACCCAATATGTCTCGAGAACAACAGTGTGTAGGAACGCGACGGAACAAAATCACCACGACACTTGAGGAAAGAACGGCACAGCCTTCTTTGGCGTGCATCGTTGGAAAGATGTGGCTCGATATGATACCATCCTGCCGTCTTCTATGTGTGGAAAGTGGGATGTGCGGCCGGCCTGGTAGACAGCGAGACGAGAGGGGGCAGACGAGAGGAGGCGAGGAGGAAGACGCAATCAGGGAGGATCATTGATGGACGGGGGCAACTCACGTACAGCAGATTGGAGGGAAGCAGGGCAGAAGGAAATAACTCACGTCGAGCAGCGCCATCTCGGGGTGGTCCTCTCCGCAGACCAGCAGCATCAGGTAGCGAGCACGGTACAGCAGCTTCAGTGACGTCGTCACCTGGCCGTTGGCGAAGCAGTAGAGCGCCAGGTGGGTCTGAGGGCGGACCGGCAGAGCGGTCAGTGGAGGACACACAAACATGCAGCAATACGGCCGCTCAGTGAGAAACGCTGATACGAAGACAATATTCAGACTTATAACACGTTACAGACGGGATTAGTGCTACACTCGGAAATTCTCATAGTTGTGTAGCCAATGAGAAGACCGTGCATCTATGGCACATGTTGAAGCAGCCAATATTCTCCCAGTACCCGTCTGGCACAAAGTCGGTGTCAGACTCACGTATTCGGCGACCGTGTACGGGTGGTCGATGCCGTTGACACGCTCGCTCATCAGCACGGCCTTCTGTTGGTACTGCAGCGCCTCCTGGTGGTCGCCCATGATGTAGTTCAGCCGCGCCAACATCCGCAGACACTGCGCGATCTCTGCGCAGAAAAACACAAATGGGGACGCACGTGTCAGACAATCGTGCCCATTATATTATTAACCTGAGCATTGAAACGCCGGAAGGGTTTCAATATTCAGATTTAAAACGTGTACGTGGCCTGTTATACCGCCAGAGCACATGCGGCGGCGAACGCGCGGCAGCTAAAACAAAAATGCATCGGCCGGGAATCGAACCCGGGCCGCCCGCGTGGCAGGCGAGCATTCTACCACTGAACCACCGATGCTATACATCTGACTGCAGCACCGCGGCAACAGCCTGCAGACCCAACGGGATACTGGACATAATCTCGGACCAGGTTTTCCGATCCCTAACTCTTATCTCTATCTCTCTCAGCCCGATGCCTCATGCCCGATGCCCTCAGTCTATCTCAGCCCGATGGCACGTCAGTTCCACCACGGCACCTCCAGCCAACCTACCTGGATGCATGGCGCCGTACACGCTGTTGAGCAGGTTGAGCGCCTCGGTGATGAGCTCGTGGCCCTCCTTGAGGTAGCCCTGCTGGATCTTGGTCTGGCCGGTGGTGTAGAAGGTGTAGGCGTCGGAGGCGCGCGGGTTGATGTGTTTCGTCACCGGGAAGATGTTGAGCACGTCCTCCTCAGAGAAGCAGGGTCGGCTCTTGGCGTCCATGTTGTAGTCACGGAGCAGGAGCTGCACTCCGGTGGCCACGCAGAACGACCTGGCGACACAGAAGCACCGCCGGGCGCCGGGTGAAGTCTGGTGCCGACCGCCGGGGGCGGGGGGGGAAGTCGGGCGTGCGGGCGGCGGTCAGACACACGGGCAGGCGGCAACACGGATCGCGTGGCGGTAGCTGCCGCTATCAACCAGCAGCAGCCGGCACTCGGTGCACACAACAGAGAGGTACTGCATACCTGTCACGTCAGGCGTAACATGCTAATGAACAGGTCCAAATGTTGATCGGCGAGATCGCTGTTACTAAGTCCGACACCTGAGTGCCGTTACACAAGGTTCGGAACCGAGAGGAAACGGGGAAAACTCAGTATTTATACGAATAACACAGTGCCAGTCTGAGCTCGGCCTCGACAATAGCATAACTTTGTCTAACCGCACACGTATTTCGTATAAAAATGTAGCAAACAAAGTTGACAGAGATTCGCTGAGCCAGCCAATCGACAAGACACCAGTCCAGCTAAGAGTCTGCACCGGACGACATCTCTATCCGGCCCTCATCCCGCCAGGCGACTGACCTGAACATGGACATCTTCTGCAGTTTGTACTTGGCGACGGTGGCGTCGGCGCTGTCAGCTCCCAGCTGCCAGCTGAAGTAGTTCTGCAACTCGTCTCTAATCTGGGTCCACAGGCCACGTGGCGTCACCAGCGCCCAGTCTGTGCTCTCCGGGGCCGTCAGAGGGCGGCGCGCGCGCCGCTTGTTCTTACCTGACGGCAGCCGTGGGGAGGGGTCAGGCGGGCTACCGGGCTGGGGAGGGGACGTGAGGTGGGGCAACCAGGGAGGGGGTAATGAGATGGTCACCCGACTCCAATTACCTCCCGTGAGGTAAGCGGAGTCGGGGTAATAATGTGGTCGAAACAAAACAGAGTATGTTTTTACACTAATGTGATAGATAAACGGTTTCTTACTAAAAGGCTATGCACCAGCTAAACGGTTTACACTTGGAAGCTATAATGATGATTGAGGTTAAAGAGCGATGCAGCTACATTATTTGGAAGATAATGCACTAATTACACGGTTTATATTAAAAAGATAATGAGTACCAGTTAAACGGTGTCTACTTATACTGTAATGGGTAAGACATCTGTGCCGACGGCACCGGGCCGCACCATCACACACGGTAGCGGTAAGGGTATGACGTAACGGTAATGATTTGTAAGGCTGAAAAACTGCAACGAACTTCAGAATCAATACCACGAGCGTACCGAGCACAGCAGTCACCGAAAACACTCATACTGTGCTCGAGCCACAGCTGCATGATTCACAGAGATTGTACGGGGTTACAGAGGTTTGAGTTGCGACTCACTTTGGAGAATACGGGGTTCAGTTGCCACTCACGTTTGGCGCTATTGGCATTAAGTTCGACTCACGTTTGAAGTTTTCGGGGACTGCTGGTTGAATTGCTACTCACGTTTGGAGTTTTTGGGGTTGAGCTCGTCGGCGGGGAGAGGTGGGTGGGCCTGCTGACACGATGACAGGTAGGCGTTGAGGAAGTGGCTGACTGAGGCTGACAGACACATCATGTCCACACCCTGCCGGAGCACAACACACGCGGCTGTCAGGAAGGGGGACTGGCTTCAACGAAACAACAGCATTCTTAACATTCCTCGGACCGCGGGCCAGTCAGTTTTGGTTAGCGACTATCATATGCAGACAATTGGAGCCCAGACCCATTGTAGCAGGGCTGTCTGGCTATAAAAAGTATAAAGTTGGCATGTACCAGATGTACACCGTAGACGTCTCATTCCGCTGGCGGTGTCACAAACACGATAAAGCAGGGCGCCGCACCATCAATCCTCCCCTCCACACTCACCTGTCCTTCCTTCCTTCACCATCCATCCTTCCCCCTCCACACTCACCTGCATGTAGGCGGTGAACAGATGCTTGACGCTGCGGGTGATCAGCTCTCCCACTGCGATCCTGTGCAGGTAGGAGAGCTTCGGCACCTTGGCCAGCATGTCGGTCACGGTGCCCAGGTAGCGGACGCTGATGCCGCGCGTGTGCAGCGCCTCCACCAGCGTGGTGCCGTCCAGCGGCGCCGACGAGTGGTCCAGACAATCGCGCACGAAGCCGGGGATCTGCACCGTCAGCAGGAAGTCGGCCGCGTCGCGCACCAGGGCTCGCTGCGCGCGCAGAGATTCGGCGTCGGACTCCGGGTGGCGCACGCCAGGAGAGAAGGCGTCTGGGTTGAAGCGGAGCTCGAATTCGGCTGGTTTGAGGGAGCCGACGGCGGCGGCCGCGCGACGAACAATGTCCACTGAGCTCTCCTCCACTGTGGAAAGACAGGGGAAGCGATTAGCTACCACCCTCAGAACCTACATAGACAAGGGGAGCGGTCAGTCATTTACCACTGAGCACGCTACATATAACATGAAATA
Source organism: Semibalanus balanoides (assembly GCA_014673585.1). Taxonomy (NCBI): domain Eukaryota; kingdom Metazoa; phylum Arthropoda; class Thecostraca; order Balanomorpha; family Balanidae; genus Semibalanus; species Semibalanus balanoides. The sequence continues at coordinate 83,336 of VOPJ01014051.1, forward strand.
ATGGCATGTAAAGAGAAGATACTCAATTACTCACTGTGACGTAATGTCCGTTTCAAATGATACAATTCCTACCACACCAAGAAAGCCGTGTGTATTTTAACAATAGACAGTGTTTCGCTACTCACTCTGCTTCTTCTCTCCAGTGAGGGAGTCGGTGATATCCTCCACAATTCGTTTCGCCTCGTCCGTCTGCAGTTTGTTGGCGTCTGTGGCGCCGGGGTCGGCGGTGGCGGCGGCGGCCGGGGCGGAGGCGGCGGTGTCGGGGTCAGCAGCAGAGACGGCAGAGGCGGCGTCAGCGGCGCTGGTGGACGGCGCCTCCTCCAGCGCAGGCTTGGCGGTGGCAGCCTCCTGAGCCTTCTTCTTCTCCCCGATCTGCTGCAGCTGACTAGCGGCGAACTTGATGAAGGCCATGTAGCGGCTCCTGTGGAAGACGGCAGGCATACGCGGTTGACGAAGCGAGCTGTGTTCAGCCGATGGGCAGTTCGCTAAAAGGTTGGTCATAATTTAGAAGTGATACAGCACACTGGTTACGTGAAACATTCGAATAGTAAAACATCACTCTGCGTGAAAACAAGCAAGGTGCTACCGTAAGCATACCTTCTTGAATTTGGAAGCCACAACGCTCCAAACTTAACCTTGCACATATTCGTCTAGCACACAACTTCTTCAGCATACCCCACGCCAATCATATACATCACACCATTTTTCACCACCCCGCCCAGTCGCCCCACTTACATGAGACCCCTTCCCTTGCCCTCCACCCGCCCCACCGAGGCGCTTACTCGACAAAGGCATCAATCAGCTCCTGACGAAGGCAGGCCAGCTTGTGCTTGTGTGTCACAGGGAATCCGAGTGCGCGCGCCTCCTTGCTCAGCTCCAGTCCCGTCGTCTCCGGAGGCAGGAAGTTAACATCGGGAGGGAACGTGCGCAGAAGGTCCAGGATGTAGTGTCGGCCGTCGTTGCCGATGATGCCTTTGCACTCGACCGATGAGCAGAGATCCACCTCCTCGCCCTTGTCGTTGACCACCTTGTGGGTGGCGATCTTGAGCTGCTGGCCCGGCTTGCTCAGCTGCGGGAAGACGTCGGGGGAGGGGGGGGGGGGAGGTGAGATGTGACGCACAGACGGGCGCTGAGTCGACCACGGATTCCGGGACTACAGTCAGTGGATTGACTGACCGGTATCAGCGACCAGACAATCGGGGACGTAAGACAAATCTCACCAATTGTGAGATCCGTACGAAGCAAACGGCCCCATTTCGATGACGAGACAGAATTACGTACCAGATGCATACCATCAGGCATACCACCAGACGAGACAGAATTAGACCCCGGCGCCACAAACGCCAAAACCAAATCGTACAAAACAAAATAACCTTGGGTCATATTCGTTCAGGCAAGTATAAATTTCCGTCATAAGCTGATTCAAACAGTACTAGGGATAAGCAAACGCACACAGCCCAACAAAAAACATCAGACCCAACCGAATATCCCATTTGAATTGTGCAGAACAGTGTGCCGCCTACCCGCTCCCGGCCCTCTCCCTAAACCCTCCCACACTCTCCCTCGCTCCTGAAGAACTCACCAGCTCGAGGTACTTGCTGTTGCTGACGACGGTCGAGCCGAAGTCGATGCTGCCGTAGACGACACTCTGCTCCTGCTCGCGCTCCAGGATGCCGGGGATGATGGACTGCGCCGTGACGCGGTAGCCGCGGTAATCCACCACCACCGTGCCGAGGGTGTAGAGTGATTCGGCGTCCACCGCGCTGTACACCTTCACACCCTGCAGGTCGTTACGCTGCGGGAGAGGATGGGAGTCAGAGGGGTGTTGTACACCTTCACACCCTGCAGGTCGTTACGCTGCGGGGAGGGGAGGGGGAGTCAGAGGGGTGTTGTACACCGTCACCTTCACACCCTGCAGGTCGTTACGCTGTGGGGAGAGGAGGAGAGTCAGAGGGGTGCTGGTACACCTTCACACCCTGCAGGCGTTACACTGCGGGGAGAGGAGGGGAGTCAGAGGGGTGTTGTTACACCTTCGCACCCTGCCAGGTCGTTACGCTGCGGGGAGGGAAAGGGAGTCCAGAGGGGTGGCTGTTAACACCTTCACACTCCTGCAGGTCGTTACGACTGGGGAGAGGAGGGGGAGCAGAGGGGTGTTGTACACCTTCCACACCCTGCAGGTGTTACGCTGCGGGGAGAGAGGGGTGCTGTACACCTTCACACCCTGCAGGTCGTTACGCTGCGGGGAGGGGAGGGGGAGTCAGAGGGTGTTGTACACCTTCAACCTGCAAGTGCGTTACGCTGCGGGGAGGGGAGTCAGAGGGTGTTTTACACCTTCGCACCTGCGGTCGGTTTTAGCTGTGGGGAGGGGAGGAGAAGTCAGAGGGGTGTTGTACACCTTCACACCTGGCAGGTCGTTACGGCTGCGGGGAGGGGAGTCCAGAGGGGCGGTTGTTGGTCGCGACTTTCACCTCTGGCAAGTGGTTCGCTGGTGAGAGGGGAGCAGAGGGGTGTTGTCCACCTTCACACCCTGCAGGTCGTTACGCTGCGGGGAGGGGAGGGGGAGTCAGAGGGGTGGGTTGGGGACCGGGACGGCCACCAAGTGTAGGCAGACAGCGGCACATGATTTACGGAGGGTTTAGGATTAATCCGTGACATACCACTGTGGATGAGTTCATAATTAAAGCCGTTAAACCCATTTTTCATTTGGTAAGCGTTACTCTATCACGAATATGCCTGTATCTCCACATAACTATGATGCTTCTCTTAAAAAAGACAATGACTGAACCTCCATTGCAGACATCCCGAGCACGACACGTGATTATCATCGATCAAATAATACGTGAATCTAACACCAAACAAGGCAGCTTTAGCATAAACCCCATCCCGTTTTTGCCCAAAATCACATGACAAACCCCTCCCATTTCACTCACCGGTGCCACAAACGCGGCCGCGTCTCCACCCAGCTCCTTGTAGTGGTCGCGCACATCGAACCCGAGCGAGAAGAAGATGTTGTTCCAGATGAACATCTGCATCTTGGCGTCCTCCCCGGGATTGATGGCCATCACGTTCCCGTCGATGACTGCCACGGCGCCGCGGGTCGCCGCCGAAACAAAGTCGCTGTGCACCTTGAAGATGGCCCGCTCGCGCAGTAGCCGCTCGGGCAGGTTCTTCCTGGGCAGCTCGCGGGTCGTCTGCAGCTCCTCGTTCCAGTCTCGAGTCTGGCCCGGGATGTGCTCCTCGTAGCCGAGCTTCGAGGAGAACGCTGCCGGGCGGGCCGACAGGGCGTCAGATGATGGAGAGAGGGAGAGAGAGAGAGAGGGAGTTTGGATGGTGGAGGCGAGGAGGTCGGTCAACGAACATACAAAGGGGAGACAGGGGGATACGTTTGGGGTTGGGGATACGTTTGGGGCAAATGCAGGTGAAATACAAACTTCTCTACGGCATTGTCCCAGGGAGGGCATACGTGTTTTGAAAATAAAACTGGCATACATAGCTTTTAAAAAAACGTAAAAAAGAAACGTCCCAGATTTCTTCCGCCGAAAACGGCCATGACACAATGTGTAATAACGGTCAACCAGTCTGATGGTATGGTATGCGTAATTGGCCGAGACAGAAACGACAACAGACAGAAACGAATGCGAGTATTTCACAACTAACATTAATCAGGTATACCAGCCTAACTGGTTAGCGGCTCCAGCTCTAACATCCGATCACTGGAGGCAATGAACCGCAACTACCAAAACTTACAAAATAGCACTACTGCATCGCAAAACAGCGCATCATCTGTCAGCAAACACACCTCACCAAACCGGCCACCCTCGCCCCTCCCACACAGTGTCCTCTCACCATCCTCTGCTCTGATGGCGTCCAGGGTATGATCGAGCGGGGGCGCCGCCCACGTGTACACCTGGTACGGCGTGGCCACGCGCTCGAACGGGTGGCGCGCCGTGCGCCGCTTCTGTAGCTGAGCACTGCTACGTTTGAAGACGGGCGAGATCTGACCGATCAGCTCGATCAGCGAGTGGCAGAGGTAGTTAGGCGAGGCCGGCTTCGGACTGAACTCCTCATCTGTCGACCTGAGACGGGAGGGAGGCGCAGACACGAGCCGGGCGTCAGGCACGTGCGGTACTGATGACGAGCATCATTCGGGTTTGAGGGAGGCAAGTACGGTGGCAGCAGAAGAGTGTAATGATATGCCAATGTAGAGAAACGGGCAAGACTTAGATGAAATTCCACTATCGGTGCCGCAGCTTCAGCACCATCTACATCATATCACCATCATCTACGTCACCTACATCGTCAGCAACATCGTCACCTCCACCACCAACAGCTTCGGCACTATCACCTACGTCACCTACATCATCAGCAACATAATCACCTCCACCACCAATCTATCTAGGCCTCACAACAGGCAGTCAGATACAGCGGTGGTCGCTGGATTTTGGCTAACTCCACAGTCGCTGTACGTTACTCCGTCATTTTAACACCCAGCTGACGTATCCCTGATCAGCAGAGTCAGCTAAGTAAGATCACAGCTTCGCCAGCTATGTGTCCCCCCCCCCCCGGGTCAGCAGGATGACAGCTGCTAACGGTACTTAACCTGGTGACGGAAGAAGCGCGGGTGGAGCCCGTGATGTGGTAACGCTTCTCCTCAATCGTCACTGCGTACAGGTAGAGCAGGTCACCGCGCATGCGCCGTGGGCCCGGCGGCGGGTTCCAGCCAGACGTCGTCAGCACCTGAAGTCAGCATATTATCACGTTAGGTCAGGTCAGGTCAGGTCAGGACAGGGGAGACATGGAGTAAACTTCTGAGAATCAGATCAGCAACGCATTGATTATCAACTGGAACTTCCGCATCCAACCACGTAAACCAGTAGTAAAGCGGAAGATAAGGTAGGTACTTGTAACCACAAATGCATTGATAAACACTGACCTTTGAAGGGGAAACCCATACGTAAACAGCTTAGGCTATGTCACACAATGTGTCACGCACATATTGAATTACATTGAAATGCATTTCATATGTGAGCAAAAAGCGGTGACTGGCCAACCAATTATTCCAGCCAGGCCAGCTTCTTATAACGATCAATTAACAGTGTCCCTTACCACTGACGTGGCAAACCACCAAATATACCGATGTCATCAGCACCTTCAATTACCTAATGGCCTCGCGACAGACCGAGACCGCTCACCGCTATTGGACATCGACCCATGCAACCGTACCGAACAATTACCTATTCCAAAATACAGCGACAACCGCCCACTTTGGAAAATTAAGCCCGGTCAATCACCCATGGCGCACACAGCCGGCTTTTTTGGACAACACGAGATGGGGCGCACCACTTCCCCGCCAACTGAAGCCTACCTTGAAATTGAGACACTGCGGGTCGGTCTGTTACCCTGAGACAAGGCCGCTCTTCTAGAAGACCGGGCCGGTCATCTATGGCGCGCAGCCTGGGAACCCGGTCTGGTGATGCCTCTTACCTTCCAAGCACTGGTCCGGTCTGGTGATGCCTCTTACCTTCAGACACTGGGGTCCGGTGGTCCGGTCTGGTGATGCCTCTTACCTTCAGACACTGAGGTCCGGTCTGGTGATGCCTCTGATCTGCGGCTGCAGCGGCATCAGCGGCCGCTCCTTACACCCCGGCATGATGTAGTCGGGAGGGGTGCAATCCACCGACTCCGGCCGGCCCTTCTTCTTCTCTGCTGGACACACGATGGCAGAGTGCTGGAGTCAGCGGTGCACAGATCGACACACCGAACAGAGCCACCACTCAGACGACGACTGTTCCCATCAGGCCTCCGTTAGAGAATGTGTTGATGGGTTTGGCTAGTGTATGTTATAGAGTATGTGTTTGAAGTACGTAAGGTCGCGACCAGACATGTGGATGGATCTGAATTAAGGATCTATGATCTTTTGGATCCATGACAAAAATACAACAGTGGATCTTTGGGATCCAATGGATCTCTTCGATTAACATTTTGCATCGGATCTTGGATCCCCACAGGATCACATGCACTACACAATGAAAATATATATCTGATCTTAACGGATCTCTGACCCGACAGGAAATCGACTGATACATTATGCCATAATAATAGTATATAGGCTGTGTTCTGATGTCACATTCTCTGCGGGAATCCCTGGAGTCCCCGGCGGGCATTCTCTACTTTCTAAACCGGCAAGTCCGCCAATGTACTTTGATAATTCCCGTTAACATAGTTGCTTCCGGAATCGGTGAAAGCACTTTTTCTAATTATTCCCCGGATTCCCGCGGGGAATTGACGGGTTCAGAACATCAGCCTTATTATAAAATGTAACTTAAGGCAAACGCATCCAGCTAGTTCTTAACAAACGACTCGAAAGTATGACAATTACTACAATATGTGAATCCGAAAAAATCTGCATAATGCGGATTGGGATCCGAGTGGATCCAGAGCAAAATGGTTTGCCTGGGAATCTCGGAATCCGGCGGATCCTTCGACCATGTTGAGACGGATCTATACCCAGTGGATTCCATCGACAAATTGTGAAGGTGGATCTATGATCCCAGTGGATCCGGGATCCAGATCCCAGAGATCAGATCCCGGGATCCGTTTTCGGGATCCGAGCACACGTCTGGTCGCGACCAATAAAAGCACAACCCCACCCACTTATCCACAGATGCGGCTAAACTAGGTGGGGACGTGCGTTGATGATGACGCTTACGGGCACCGGAACTCCTCCGTTATTTGGCACTCAGTGACGTGCGTTTGCAAGTAAGTCTACCGTTAGAGTTGTATATTTGTTATTTGTTGGCAAGTAGTGGTGTCAATCGGTAACCAAAATTTTGGTTACCGAAAAAATTGAGTGACCGATTCGGTAATCGGTCGGTCAGGCTGATAAATTTTTGGACACTTTTCGGTCAGCTTAATCTGGTTTAAATAGGTATAATGTTAAAAAATCGGTCAAATCTCGGACATTTTTGGCCTCAACCAAAATCGGTCAATATTTGGACAACCAAAATGCTTCCTGTTTGGTATTGGATTGGTTTTGGTCAGGAAATTTTTGGGAAAATGAATCAACTATTGGGCAACAGTAATGGTAAAAAAGTAGAAACCAGCTATCGGTGTAGTGCGTATTACTAAAATAGGCAATTATTCGATAACAATCTCCCATACACATATCATGAACTATTTTAAATGCGATGCAACATCTAACGTACACCACTACACCGTACACAAAGTCCCGATTACGGATGACGATTTAGTTGTTTCGCTCCTTGTTAAGACCCTCCCTGATCCGTACACTTTCCCGCGCGGACCCTGTTCCCCTTGCCGCCAGCCTGCTGTGCGCCCCTCAGCAGGAGGTCCCCCGATCCAGCGCCGGTGTCACATAATACCTACAGAGCAGCGTTGGCAGCCGACCGTGCCGTCCTTTCACCGGCCGCTCCCTCCGCCACCAGCTGACGCAGTGCGTACAGGAGCGTCTCCGGTGTCCGGCCGGCCCAGTCAGCACTCAGCACAGCACAACATAGCAGCCCTTCAGCCCGGCCAGCCCAGCAGCAGCCCTTCAGCCCGGCCACCGCAGCAGCAGCCCTTCACAGCCCGGCACCCCCAGCATAGCAGCCCTTCACAGTCCGGCACCCACAGCATAGCGGCCCTTCAGCCCGGCCAGCCCAGCAGCAGCCCTTCACAGCCCGGCCAGCGCAGCAGTAGCCCTTCACAGTCCGGCCAGCCAGCAGCAGCCGAGGGAGGATGCCACGCAGATGTGTGTCGACCGGCCGGACCGGGGTGGGGGGCCACAGGCCGTCAGTGGTACTGTCTGTGCGCCACGTGGGACGACACGTGGCAGGCGACACCCTGGTCAGACGGGACACGCCGGGGACAACACACTGATGACGTGCACGTCCCATAACGGAGACCGGCCGGGAGGCGCGGCAGACGAGCTGCAGCGTCCGATGCGGCGGGTGTGATCGGCTACACTGCCATGAACGCGACGCATCTGTGGTGATCAATCCAGAACGTGCCGTGCCCGCAACGTGTAATACGCCTGACTAACCCACTGAGTTCAGCATGATTCTAACTCTTTCTACGGTTGTATCAGTGTGTTGAGTGTTCACGGGTGTGTTTGTTTATTGGGGGATAAGGACGCAACTATTCTGGTAATTTTGCGCCCACGGTTGTCCAAGAGAACATATCACGTTGGGCGTTGTGGATAATAAGACCTACCGAGTATGTCTCCGTTGGTGACCGTGTTGAGGAAGGCCAGGGAGGCGCAGTCGACGCCGTTGAACGCGTCGGCCGGGTCCATCGACTTGAGAAGGTCGCGCACGTGGCGCACGTGGATACGGGCCTCGCGCACCGTGTAAGGCTCCTCCACCACCTGCCAACAGTGACGGGGGCACGTGACGTCACGTGTCGCAGCAGCAGCAGCGCGCTGTCTTCACCCGGCCAGATGGACACTCACATACGCTAACAATCACGACCAGTGAAGTCGATGCAACCCTCAGGTGAAGTTTAATCTTCAAAAAAGCTTCGAATACAAAAAATACGGACACGCCACCGTCACTCAAAAAGCAAAGCAAATGCAACAATGATTTGTGTCAGAATACCAACCTCCAAATAACCCAAGTTTTGAACCAATTTATATATATGTATGTCACCCTATCCCAACCTTACACATTCCGGATCCAATCCGCTTCTGACCATATCCTGCGTACCCTGATGATGGATCCATCCTCGAGACCCTCGATGGTCTTCAGCTCGGAGAAGTTGTCCAGCGTGTTGCCGTCCAGCTGAAGTGAAAAGCAGGTGCGGTGGCACGTGTCCTCCCGATCCATCAGCAGCTGGTGGATCTCCTGAACCAGCTCCATGCTCGATACCTGGATATCGAATGGCTTCCAGACCCGGCGCGTACATCTGGCGGGGTCAGGGCGGGACAGGTCAGCCGTCAGGTCAGGTCAGATCTGTCAGCTCAGTTGGAACTATTCAAATAGCGGCTGAGTAATGGCTCGCGGAAAAGCTCTAGGGGCCGTTTATTTTACGCGCTTGATGAAACCGACAAAGTTCACGAGAAACGTTTGTAAAACCACCGTGATATGTTACTACCAGACATATGCCTCGATCCAGGGATCCAGCCGAGATACGGATCTCTGTCCTGTGTACCGGGATCCACATGGGACACCAGATCCAGGCACACAATAAGTCGAGGGATCAACAAAGATCCCAGATCCTGATACATTATGGGATCTACAATTTACGAGGGATCCAGGAGGATCTCACATCTTCACCCATTGTATGCCGAGATCCACTGGAATCCCAGATCCAACTGCAGAATCCAGGCACAAGTCTGGTTACTACCTAGACATTTATCGATCGGTAGCACTATGAAATGCGTGAACTGTGTGTTCAATAATTCCCGCCCCGCTGGTCGTAATCAGCGCCACCGACCTTGACGGTGAATCCGACATCCTGGATGAAGACCACCTCTTGGTCCTTGTCATCCTTCTCCTTGTCGTCTGCTTCCTTCTTCTCGGCGTTCTGCTGCTTCTCACTCTCCTTGGTGTCTTCCAGCTCCGCCTTCTCCACTCCCTCCCTCTCCTTCTCCTTCTCCGGGCCGTCGGCCTTCATCGCAGGGTCTGTTGGGGCAGGCCACACATGACACAATTAGAACAGGACGCATTGTTTAATACACTGTCAGAACGCAGTCTCAGAACAGGACTAAAAAACACAAAATATGTTGGCAAAATACTCATGTACATTCTGAATATAATGCATGGAGCATACACATTACACAAACACGCGCCCAAACAAGCAGAACAGGCAGAATATCGCCAAGTCACAATATAAACGTGAGCTGAACACACATTTACATTACATAAGTCTGAGGAGGCTCAATGTCACCTCGGGGTGCACAGTGGACACATACATAAACATTTTTTAGCGCTGCCACCAATAAATAAGCTTTTTGTACGCTGCCACCCATAAAGAAGCTCAATGTGAGTAGATCGGAGGTGAGAGGTCATAACCCAGGAGGCCACCAAAAATACAACACGATTAGCTTTCACTCTACCATAACCCGGGGTGAAAACACTGCTATTTTCTCCGCGATACGATCGCGTGTATTGACCCCTCGGACACCTCGTTATTCTGGGCAGACTAGCGACTGAACAAAACCGCACCACGACGCCGGGACCGACGTGCCAATGGACGGGCCGAGCACGGCGAGCGGCCGCAAAAAATACGGCGCACAGTCACGGCCGCCGTCCCGGGGGTGGCAAAAACGCCACACACACGACATAGATAGAGAAGCGCCTATCCATTTCCAGGGGCGATCTCCCGATAAATCGACAGACGCCAGTGGGGCCCAACGGAAACATAATTATACTTTTAGTTTACTGGACATGTTATGATTCGGCATCACGTAAGCGATTTTGAATACGATAACTGTGTGGCTGCAAGCCACCAAATCTGCAAGTCATGGTTCCGTCATGACTGCCTTCTGTTGTTACTGCTACGATGCTGGCTTTGAGCAGCCACCTGCATCAGATATGTAAGCAAGCGGAAACTGTGGCTTATCAAAGCGATACACTCGCAGTCGTCAACACTCCAGCCATAGCTATGAGCGCCCGGCACGAGTGATGAACCGAGAGAACCACTACGCGCCGACCGCGCCGTCACGCTTTCACGCGGTCATCTACAAGTCAAGAGGCTTGACTTGAGGCCGTTGCGTAATGCGCAATGGCCACGGACCACGTGTGTATCGTGCCAACTGCCCAGCCGCCGAGCGCCCGATATAGTGCCGACACAGGCATACTACAGGCCGACCACCAGCCAGCGGCGGGCGGCCAGGCCGCCGGCCATTTTAATATAAACATCCAACTAGGCGAGCTAACGGCGAGTCTGCCGAGTCGACCAGTCTGGCGTCAGTCGCGATTCAGATCGTAATAGTTAGGGCCCAAATGCAAACTGCGGGTAATCGTGAGAAAATAAAGGTTCACTACGTTGAAACACATGTTGAGTAGCTCACACAACCGCAGGCTTCGACCTCTGCCAAGGTCAGCGTCCATGAGCTGGTAAGTGTTTTGGTTAAAATATAATCTCTGGTTCGATCTCGGATGGTGGGGTTATGTTAGCAAACTCGAAACAGGGCAGTACTAACGGAACCGGCGTATTTGTTGGAGCACCGATGGGTGATGCGCCTTTCTCTGGGCAAACTCGGCCGATATAAGACAACAAATGAGCGTTATAACCAAACATCTGGCTATTTCACAAATAATAATGCGATGTCACACACGCTTCGCTTGTTCCTCCCACCCTCCGGACAGTACACATATAAAGCTGCATACAGGAAAAAATAGGTTAGCCCGATACTATGCGGATTCATAAAGTAAAAAAGAACGTTTAGTTAAAGGGAAATATTCACCTTTCGATTTGTTTATCTGCATTCTTCTGTGATACATGTATGGTATCGAGTTGATCGTGCCTCAATTTTTGAAGTGAAATAACAACTTTATATTTCGCAAATTAATTTGGGCAAATAAAAAATATATAGTTTATATGGTAACTAACACTATGATCCATTAGCTCTGGTTTGAATGTTGATTTGTAAATAATTCATAGGGCCAGAAATGCGCCAAGAAGCGAAATAACATCCCTGATTGGCCAATGAAACAAATCTCAGACACTTAATGGATCGCCGTCGATGGGCATCTGATGGGCTTACGATTTAACCGCCTTTGTGCATAATATGGACTCTTCTGGCCCTCGCTGTCAGTGAAACCAGTGATCGTTAAAAGTGTGGAACGCTATAAAGCTCTCTCACCTGATCAGTCGTGGCTCTCCGTGTGCAAAGTTTTTGAATTAAAAATGTAACGAACCTACAATACATTGTGGTCTCTTTCTGTCAGTTGTAAGTAATAGCTCAACTTCTGTGGAAAATAAAACGAACCCCACAATATGATTGTATTTTGAAGCGTGTCCATACTTCGAAAGTTGATTTTTCAACCGATTCCTGTAATGTTATTGATCTACTAGTTCCTGGAGGATACATGATCTTGCATGACTATTGCGCGAATAGTCATTGCGCAGATATTCAATTTCATAAGGCTTGGTCACAGAAATATAAGATCCGCCAAACTGAGCTGGGGCTCTGGCCACTGCGCCAGCCACGGAACCAGCAAAACCGCCAAACTACTGCTGGCCTCCAGTTCATGCCATTCACGACAACGCACGTGCCTCACGAGACGCACACCGCCATCGCGTAACACATGGAGTGACAATCCCCACCAATGAGAACATGGGGAGAATGCCCTAGTAATTTCCAGCCATCCCTAATACGGCCCTGTTTAAGTACACATTGCCTGGATATGTCCCTAGCCAATTTTCAAACCCTAGCAATTTGCCGCCGTGGGCGCCACCATTGACGTCGCCTGTTGCCGGGGAGCCGGCGCGGCCTCTGCACACTGCGGTCACGCGCGCACCTCGCGACCTATCAGCTGAGCCCGCCGTGCTCGAGAGGGGAGGGCAGAGACCCACCTTGGGGGGTGAACCACGACACGCCGTGACGCTCCGGCGCGCCGGCGTGTAGTGGTGCCATCTGCCTTATCCAGTCACTACGGAGGAGCGTCAGCCTGCCTGCCGGCCATACCCAGCGCGCACGGTCAACCCGCATTCACAGCGGCACGCCGTCACTCCCAACCAGCTGCAGCTGATTTATTATCATGCAGGCAGGGAGGGCAGGCAGGGAAGGCAGGGACGGCAGGGACGGCAGGGACGGCAGGCAGGGGCGGCAGGCAGGGGCGGCATACCGGCTGACGCTGGGGGATGAAGGCTGGCGGGAAGATCGGGAGCATGTCAGCGAGCTGCCACCGCGATTGTGCAATGGCCGCGACCCGTGTTCGCCAACTTATTTGCACGTGCTTTCCGCATCATCATCATCCTACAGGCACTTGACAATGTTGATACTTGATAGAGTGAACTCGAAGGATGCGCCGGCCAGAGCCGTGCAGCAGACGGAGCAGCCGCTCGCCAACGGAATGGCGTAAAGACTTCGGCTGATTGAAAAACCGACAGCTAGCTCGAAGACGGCTGAGAGCCAGCTGAATGACGGCTGAGAGCCAGCTGAATGACTACCAGGAGAAACACCTGATGCGAGCAGACACGCGCGGAAACGGCCCGCACGGGGTGGAGACTGGATACCAGCTGAACTGGGAGATATCTCACAGAGGGCGCACTGAACGGATCTTGGAGATGTTCGTCACAGTGTTAATGCAAGTGGCTTATCCATCCGAAAATGAGAAATGTACTTTAGCCTCTGAAATAAGCTTAGCGGGGGAGGAACATCATCCTTCCCGCACGGGACGGACGACAAGAGAGAATGGTAACGAACTCCGATTACACCACGAGGGGGTGAAAATACCACCGTCGTGCTATCACGCCAACAGGGCTGAGAGCACCGTTCCTCTCAGGAAATGTACACCGTTTTGCACCATAGGGCAGTAACGTGGTTAGAAGCCGTCTGACACAATAATAGGACGGTAGGAGAAAAACGATCTCACGACATTATTTGCAAAAAAAATATACTAAGCAGATGGACCAAACCGCGGCCAAAGTCATTCTTCGCCTGAGAGAAAATCAATTATTCTTCATCGCTTGAACAAGGAGGCTCTCGCATACAAGGATAGCAAACAGACAGAACACATAAACATGAACTGAGGACAGATGAGACAGCAAAAAAGGTGCTCGGTACCCAGACAACTCAGATACAGGCTACATAAGGCTGACACAGGCGGGTCCGTATAGCGCGTGGTCAGATGAACAGGAGAGTCGCGACTGAGACGCTGAGTCAGGGCGTGCCATGTAGCAGAGCCAACAGGCCTACAGACACGCTGAGATGGAAGACCGACCAGGAAGACTAGGCAGGAAGGTTCGCAGAGTGGCCGGACATCTCCACTCCACGGCACGGCACGGCACGGCACGGCACGGCACGGCACGGCACGGCACGGCACGGCACGGCGTGGGTAATGTGTTTGCGACAGAATGTGATCGGGCCAGCTGATATTAGTGGCCCACCACAGACAGTCCCGGCCGGTCGGAGGACGTCGAGGCGGCAGCTGCCCTCCGGCTGGCATGTGACGTCACACCTCACCATATAACGTCACATGACACAGCACCAGCCCGGCCGGGCGATCTCGGTAAACAGACTGACAGCAGAGTCGATCGGAGCGGCTCCTCGCTGGTCCGGCGCCGGGCCGGTCCAGACGGGTCATCGGACCGCGGTCCAGTGTCTAGTGAGGATCACATGAGGTGAGAGATAGAGCCTGCCGCCGGATCCGATAGCCACTGCGTGTCTACAGGCGATATCAGCCTGGTCCAAACAGAAAGAAGGCCGGGGATGGCTAGTGCCGTGCCGTGAGAGTCGCGTCACACCGTGACGAGCTCGTGCCGCCGCGTCACACCGACGTCACTGCACATCACGCGGTTCGCAGGTTTGCCAGACTGACGCCGATGTCACACAGCAGCAGCAGACGTATGCCAACACAAATGACCGGCGCCGAGCTGCTGAGCTGCCGAGCTGGGTCGAGGGTCAGACGTCTATCCATGCCGTCAGAAGGTTTCTCGAGCATGACAGATAGTTCTGCGCGGGAACGTCACAATCCCCCCCCCCCCACATATCCTGGTCTGTTGCCGCTGACATCGTCTCCAGCTGCCGGCGACACGTGCGACTCTTCAGCTGGGGGCAGTTCATGTCGATCGCCAAGCCATAACACCCCACACCTCAGATTTCGATTAAACTGTGTGTCGGGGCTTAGATGGCCTCATATCGCTCAGTATATATATAGTAGGCTCGTGTCCTTGGATCTCGAGTACAGCTCTCTCTGCGCTACTTTTACGATGTCGCGTAAACTCTAATTTCAGTGTTTGTGAGCTCGGGCTCTCTCTAAATAATGGAGTCAATAACCGTATACATCAAAAGTGTCAGAACCATATATTTAATGTTAATTTTTTTGAAAATCCGAAATTTTTGCAATTTCAAAAAGTGATAAAAGGTAAAAAAGCGTGTTGTATTAATTGTGGCGGTTTAAAATCGGATTTTCTCACGCCAGGTTGACTTAGATATAAAGTCTCGAAAGTAAAAAAATTCGATAAGTATTGTTTTTTGCTAAAATATCTTATCTATTTTTATTATTTTGAAATATGGTCACCCAGCACGTCTTTGGTAATAGCTTTTGCACGTAAATTGGTATAGAGTCACTAAACAGCATTTTATTTGCCTCATCGAGTTGCATTCAATTGATGCATAGTCACGTTGAACCTTGAGGTCATGGAGCGACCCTTGAAGGTCGCCCCATGACCTCAAGGTCATTGTGGACTTTTAGGTTCATTTCCCCAAATGGACCTGGCTTGATATGCAATGATAATTTGTTGAAAATTGCATTTCATTGCAAATTTGCTATGGCATTTCTCTTAGATTGCACTAAGTTTTCTTTTAAAAGCATCTCGGTCCGTAATAATGATGCGAAATGTTTGTTTGAGGATCCACAGACGCCTCTATCGGCGAAAATATTGATTATGTCTCAACCGTGATCTTCATCACTAGAGTGAATTATTGCTGTCCACGTGGTTGAAGTCCTGACCCGTCTATTTTTTTCCACTAAAAAACTACTAATTCACTAAAAAAAGAACGATTTTTTTACTAGAGAACATTACGAATCACGTAGTGTACAGCTGAAGTTTATTTTCACCATGGACTCAGTGCTTTGGTGAAAATGCTTAAAACAAATTAATTAGTGGCAAGCAGTCCACTAACTGGTTGTTAGTGGACTGTAGTCAGTGACCTGAGTTGTTGGACAGTAGATCCACATGACTAGCCCAGACTTAAATAAAAATTGCCAGACTTGATTTGTATCTCGTGCTGCAGCTGTACACTAAATCGCTTTGTGGACTCGCGCTTCAAAATTCACAGTTTGAGGCCTCGATTTCGTCTCGGCCACAAACTGAAAATTTTGAAGCGCTCGTCCACAAAGCTATATGATTTGACGTTGGGTCGTGTACAAATTTCAAAATTGTACATGCAAAACAAACTCAATTTGTGGTAAATGACGATTCTGACAATACAAAGGCAAATATAATTCGAATTATTGATATGGGAGACATCGCCCGCTGAATATTAGAGCGCACCGCGAGATCAAATAGATGTCTGGAATGTAACTGGAAAAAATGACGGATAGAGCTGATTTTTTACAGCGTGAATGTACGGCTCAGATAACCCCAAAAACATATTTTCATCGAACTATGATAAGAGTAGGGCGTTATGTCTCGGTCGATCCGACATTGGCTGCACCGGGTGACCTTTGGTCACGTGACCTTGAGGTCATGGAGCGACCTGCACAGGTCATGTTATGCATCATTTAATGCAGCTCGACGAGGCAAACAATGCTGTTGAGGCAAACATAATGCTCTCTACCACAATTACGTGCAAAATTAATATCAAAGACCTGGCAATATGGCAAATGGCAATCAAAGACAAATCTGAGGTATATTGTGTTATTTCGATATTTGTTTGGGTCGATCTGCCCTGGAATGCCCCAGCTGACGGTTGTGGCCACACTTTCTATCCGGAACCCCCGGGTGACTATGATTTTTAAAATACAAAAATATAAATTAAATATTTAGAGAAAAAAAAACACATTTCCCATTTTTTACTTCCCAGTATTTATATATCAAAGTCAATGATAAAAAATATGAATTGTAAATGTCCATATTACAAAATAACGTGATTTAACTTTATATAACGTTTCGAAATAAAAAAAATGCATTTTCAAATACATACATTCGTCTATGGTTTATGATGATTCTGATGTTATATAGGTATTATGACTCCCATGAAATAGATGGGAGATATCGCCCGCTGAAAATTCAAGTTTTGCGCGACATAAAAAATACCCAAGGCAATTACTCAATAACCATTCGATGGATGGGGATGAAAATTTAACATCGTGAATCTACGGCTCAGATAACCCCCAGAACAAACTTGTATCGAAATCCGAGGTACATAGTGTTATTTATATATTTGTTTGTGTCAATCTGCCCTGGAATGCCACAGCTGACGGTTGTGGCCCCGCCTTCTGTCCGGAACCCCCAGGCGTCGTCCGTGGCGTCCGGAGCGGCCGGGCGACCCTGACCTTCATCCTCGCCACCTGAGCACTGAGGTGCAGCGCCTTGGGCGCCGGCCGCCGGGGCCAGTGAGCAGCCTGCGCCGCCGGGCACCGGGCGGACTGAGCACGCCAGATGCCGCCGCCGGGCCAGCTGCCAGCACATAGCAGCCGGCCGCCGCCGGGCAGCTGAGCAGCTCCTGGCGCCAGCCGGGCGCGTGGTTTTTAAAATGCATGTCAGATAAGTAAAAGCCATGTTAAATTAGTAAGGGTTAGTTAGGTTAGGTTAGGTTAGGTTAGGTTAGGTTAGATTAAGTTAAAAAAATGCCAGATGCTGTTGCTTTTCAATGAAATTTACTTATCTCAACATTACATTTCAAAACACGCCCGCCGGGCCCGGGCGGACTGAGCAGCCAGATGCCGCCGGGCGTTGGGCAGCCACAGGCCTTGGGCAGCCATAGAGGTGCGTCGGTCTCGCAGCTGGCAGGCATGGCATGTGCAGGGATGGGGAGGGAGCACGCCGGCGAGAGGACGGTGGATAACGGCAGATCCCCTCCCCGTCACAGAGGGTCGATCGGTCGGCCCGGCAGCGGCGGCGGCGGCGGGGGGGGGGGACGGCAGCCGACCGCCACCACGCCGCGCTGGCAGCCAGCCATGTGACGACGCTATTTATACGTCGCAGACGGGCGACAGGCGAGTGTCGGACGCGGTGGCGGTCGCGGCGGCGGTGACGGACCGGCCCAGAGTGTGGCACAGATCGCGCCTAGTCCGTCTCGCCGCCCGCCAGGCCAGGACGGCGAATCGCCAGAGGCAGGCGGCGCAAAGCAATGCATGACTGCAATACTCAGTAGCAGGCTGTTATCGGAAGTCATTCAAGGTTAACATCGGGCAATGATCAGAAGAGTGATGCAAAATGCCGCCAGAGCTGGACATGAGCCCTATCAGGTCAAATGTGAGCAGCTCAATTCCAGGAAGACCTGGGTTGCCTGGCACGCCAGCGGCAGGAGTTGCCAGGAACACGTCCAGGTACATAGCCAGAGAGAAGCGCGTGAGCGGCCCAGGTCGTCACCAGGGCCGGACTGGGGTCGGATGATCGGTCGGCAGCAAGCGACCGACTGGAACTGAACCTCAATGCCGCTGCCGCCGCTGTTGGCACGTGCCCTGCACCCCCCGGAGGACACGGCCGAACATACCGCACGTGGTGGCGACAGTTCACTGCGGCTGAGATAACAGGCTATCGGTGGGCGCCAGGTTCGGAAGCCACGTGCAAGGCTGAACTAGAGCGACTAAGGTCCGGCAAGCAGGAGCAGTGGCGTTACCAATATTTTTAGGTTAGGGGCAACAGGATTTTTCTGAGGGAGGGCATGTCAGTGGTAGAAGCAAATGTCGTTCCTCGGCCATATGTTGTTGACCGAAGAGGGGGGGGGATGGTGTCAGAACGTCGAGAATCCCTTTTATCTAGTGTAAATTTGTTTTGCTCAGGAGGGCCATGCCCTCCTCCCCCCTCCCCATTGACTATGCCCTTATACCACACATTACGTACGATACCAAAAACGGATCCAGTAAGAAGCTTATTCCAGATCTACTTGAGCGATCATAATATCAGTTTATAAATACCCAGGACTCACCGGGATTGGAATCGCAGATACTACACAATTGTCAAATGATTCGTTGGAATCCTACGGGCAATAATAGGACATTTGATGTGGAAGGGCAAACCTCTTGACGTGATCGCTGGTTAACCAACCATTGTTTTCCGGACCTCAAAATATCCAGATCTGTATCGATCTCAGGGGGTCCCCAATCGGAGGTTGTGAGGGCAAGTTGCCCCGCTGCCCCCCCCCCCCTCCCCTCCTGACGACGCCAGCTGCACAGGATTACCACATTCGCATACCTCACACCAACAGGTATCAGCTGGCCCGGAAGTACTCACGTGACGATCACACGTGCCAACGTCACTCGTCCTTTGGGAGACACCGGCACCGCTGCACTACAGAGCCTCGAGCAGCCCGTACCTGACACTCACGTGGACCAGCCACAGAGTCGAACACACTCCGAACTCGACGCGGTGCTTCTCGACACCCGATCACTGTCAGCACCCCACGTCGCCTCGTGGCCGGGGAGGCGGCGTCACACTGATCGCAGGCGGTGCTGGGCGGCCGCAGCGAGGACTGGCGGCCGAGGCTGCCGACGGCGCTGGTTGGTCGAGACGGGGGTGTGTCTGACGCGACGGCCAACCGGAGGCGGCTGCCAGCTCCGAGCCGGCCGACAGCTGGCACGCACCAGGCACGTGCGTGAGCCACTGCACTGAACTTGTGCCCACCAGGTACAGCAGGCCCGGGGCGTAGAGGTGCAAAGCTGGGCACCACATGAACATGCCCACCAAGTACAGCAGGCCCGGGGCGTAGAGGTGCAAAGCTGGGCACCACATGAGCACAACCACGGATAAATACACTAATCCGTGAACACACTGATATTCTGCACCTCAGCCGTGTGCGTAGGCAGGCGTTTGGCCTGAGATAGACTGAACCACAGACGTCAACTGACTGATACTTTCAGCATGGCAGGCTGCAAGTCAATGGGCCTGTTCCCGTGGCGCCTCTAACCTCCTAAGTTGCTCCAACTTGCAACTGTCTGTGTAAAAGGAAAGGACTAGAGGAAGTTGGAGCAACTTAGGAGGTTAGAGGTGCCACGGGAACAGGCCCTGTATCGAGCTCTTCTTCGAGGAAGGCTTCAACAAATGTCCGTCAAGGTTATAGGAGAAGCATGTTTGCATATTCTTTCCAATATTGTCTTTTCCCGCACCCGCGTGGGTTTGTACGCCATTCATCTCGCAGCCCTCCAGTGACCTTTGGCCTCCAGTGACCTCCAGTGTCCCTCCAGTGACCTGTTGGCCTCCAGTGACCTCCAGTGTCCCTCCAGTGACCTCCAGTGACCTCCAGTGACCTTTGGCCTCCAGTGACCTCCAGTGTCTCCTCTAGTGACCTCCCTCCAGTGACCTCCAGTGACCTCCAGTGTCCCTCCAGTGACCTCCAGTTGGCCTCCAGTGACCTTTGGCAGTGTACTGTATCGGCAGGACAGGAGAGGAAGAGTAACTGCCATGAAACAGCCCCAACCACTGAGCGATGTCAACATGACAGAGTCTGACCAAGTGCTGAACAATGGTGTGGTGACAACTGCACAAGCATGACCACCGTGAACCGAATTACGTGTTCCCTCCAACGGCATAGGAGCAGGCCCATGAGTAAGTAAATCCCTCGACAGTGAGCAGTGGTCTACATTAAGACAGACGTGATGTATGTGTTCGTTCATGAATAACTATACAGCAAGTTCAGAAATATCTGAATTAAGTGGTGACTCGTAAGAATATTATCAAAAGGGTTTAACTAGAGCCCTGGAGCTCGATTTCTTCTGTCACTTTGCGAGTGATCTGGGGTCACTGCGTAAGAACTTACATATTGTTTGCATCTCATAAATAAATATCGGCAAACCAACTCGGCTAGTTGCACTGATGTTCTCCACGACACACCAAATATGATGGTAGCAAAGGAGATGCAGACTGCAGTCGTTCGCTAATCGATCGCATTGCACTTAAGACCAGGCCGGCCGTGGCCGCGTGAACGCACATTCCACGGAGCACCGGCACCATCCGAAAACGGCGCCGGCCCGACACGACACGGCTCTAAAGATCACGACCGGAACACAAGACTTATCGAAACCCGGTCCAGCAGCGGAAAGTTGCGACAGCGAGAGAACTGGATTGCTGTTATTGGGTTGGGTTTATGATAGCCAAACGGTCACCGTCATATCCTGTCAGGACCGCTCAATACGGTTCCAGATGTAGCGACGGCCAGACAGCACACCTTATGCAGGGGATTGGTGGGGAATCGAACCCCGATTCTCGGCAGAGGAACCTATGTGCCTAGCCCTCCACCAGCCCGCCGCCTCGGAAAAACTGAATGCAAGAAGGTGGGTGCAGGATTGAGAAAAGAATAAAGGCAGCGAGAGTCGATAGAACTGTGTGTATACTCAATCCGCAGAGAGATTGGTGGCTTCTATTAACAGTATACTTGTATCCAAGAGTCCTACTTTTCCTCTCGGCTCCTCTCGGTTCCTCTCGGCTCGGCTCCTCTCGGCTCCTCTCGGCTCCTCTCGGCTCCTCTCGGCTTCTCTCGGCTCCTCTCGGCAAGTCAGGCATTGTTCAACTGTTAACGGGAACGTGACGAGCACAAATTTGGACAGGTCACAGGATTGAACCAATTTTGAACTTCTCTACCAGAGTTATCTCAGGGCGACACAAGTATGGTCATATATCTGAGGTTCAGAGAGGGCTGGAGTGGTTGTCTGCTCATGTATATGTAAATACGTAGACAAAGGCCCCTGCCAATGTGGAGAGGGCCCTCTGCCAACTTTTACAGGGCCCTGCCGATCTGCAGATGGCCCTCCGTCGGCATTTAGAGGGCCCCTGCCGGTTGTAGAGGGCCCTCTGATGATGATGATGATTTGGGTTTAAGGACGCCTCAACAATAAAGTTATGTGGCGCCCATTAGAGGGCCCTCTGCCGGCTTATAGAGGGCCCTGCCGATCTGTAGATCACACTGCCAATCTGTAGAGGGCCTCTGTCGGCATTTAGAGAGCCCTGTCGACCCGGCGAGGGCCCTCTTCCAGCCTTTAGGGGCCCTGTCAATCTGCAGTGTCACAGCGGGGGGAGCAAGGGGGCAATTCCGCCCCCCCTACAGGTCACAGGGGGGCCGGGGGACACAGAGATTCGCCCAGGTATCATTTGCATTAGCTTAATGGCTTTCAAAAAGCCACAGAGGAGCCCTCAAACCAGCACGCACCCCCCCCCCCCCCCCAGTTAACATGGTTATCAGAGGCCCTGCCTTCTAAGGCGCACATTAACATTTTACAGGTCCACACCGTGACACCATACGCAATGCGACGCAATGGTGAAAATGCATATCCAGGACATAAGACTAAAAAAATCGCGCCGCTCCGCCGCGCAATTAATTTAAGAGTTCCAGGTCTTGAGCCTGGAAAAGTTAGTATAGCTGATTACAAAGTTGATGTCAGTTTGCTAACTCCAGCTCCTAAAAGTTTGCATGGCCCATGCCATACCTGTCATACTACATTATCCATCCTTTTAACGTATCGTTTCATTCGTTTTGTTTGTCTCTTTCAACGCTTGGGAAGGAGCCCTTTTGAGGTGCCGCCCCCGGACGAAATCCTGGCCATGTGTCTGGTTCAGGGGTCCCAAGGGTCCTGGTCCGATCCAGCTCGTCAAAAGTCAAAGAAAAAATAAAGAAAAAGGGGGTGTTACAAAATAAAGTTACCGAAATCCGTAGAGTTTGGCATATCAAGTTTTTTTGGGGGCACCAATACTGGCTTACCCCTGTTTCTGAAGGTTCCATTGTTCCCTGGAAATAACTTTGACGTTTAAACGTCATGACATTTTTGGGTGAAAAAACATACATGTTTGACAAATCGTAGAGAAAATAAGTTTTGAAGCCAATTGCAAACACAAAACGGCTCAAAGAAAGGAAATGGCATTACATTTAATATGATATCTCGTATTTTTTTAATATGAGCTTTTGACTCCTAAAAATTGAGAAAAAAAGTTGTCGAAAACCTATTTTTCGGTGTTTAACAACATACTGTACTATTAAAATAAGTGGGCCCCCATAGGCTCCGAGGGCCCCTTGATCCATTGGCCCCCTCCTCTGGGCGAAATTCTCCCTATCGCCCCTGGCCGCACGTGATTTGGAATATAGACTTGCAATAAGCGGGCACCTCAAGAAAAGCAACAAATACCTGACAAATAAAGATAAGACTGGGGAAATATAACTAACCGAGCCTAACGTCTAATCAAACTAAACCTGACTTAAAGGAATATAGCACCGTGGGAAAAGTATGTAGAATGATGGAGAAGAATGCCACTGATTACGGTCCTGGCATTCATTTTTGCGAAAAAAGTTCAGATTGTTGTATTTGAAAAATAGTAATTATATTTACATGTGACGTCACACCAATCTTGCGTCACCAAGCGAGTCTGTGCGTTCACAAGGAGGCATCGAACGGCAAAACTTATGCGCCCGCCCAGTGACAGCTGCTGTGCCGGCACCGCACCGCACGCATCGCGTTTCACGTACCGGTGCACCACCGGGTAACGTGAAAACGCGATGCTGGGTCGACCGGCGCTCGCTCGCGCCGGGTAGGGACGTTGGGGGCACGCATACGTGAACCCACTAGAGTGTGGCCGAGCGCCTCGGACGACGTCGGTGGCGGTCGGGCGGCGGATCGCAGGTAACGTGAATACTGGGTTGGGACGGTTCCAAAAAAAGCGAATGCGGTGGCAATCACAGTGGAGTTTAACTACTGTACGTGATGCGAAAACGTCACGGGATTTGTGACGTTGAAATGATGACCCACATCAGTGACCAACGGTTTTGTGTTGAAACTCAGCAACTAGGTCGCTTTGGAGGGAAAAATTTCAATTGGGGTTTCTCAGCAACACCCGACAATTGGCTATCTCAGTTAAAAACTTTATGTTAAAGGTGTATTTCCAAAATTTAACCTGAACCTTGCTTGCCACATATTTTGCTGTTGATGATCTTGCTTAATTGCAAGTCTACTGCTTCAAGCCCTGCTGTATTGCAAGTTTAAAGGAAATAGTTCACCTTCACATGGGCTTTTGAACTGAGATAGCCAGATTTTGTAGCCAGTGTTGAAAAACCCTAACTGCAAGTTTTTCTGGGACTGGAAAGGGCTCTCCAGCCAAAAAATTTAACGTTTTGTCGAATGATTGTGGCCTCACGACGCCTGGGCAGAGGCTACTGTGGGGCCGCACACCGCCGGGCAGGCTGTACAGTAATCATTACGCGACTATAATTGGAAATCTGTCTGGCTGAGCCGCGCTTGACGTCGGAGGAGAACGCATATAGTTTGATGAAAATTAATCATTTACGTCCTTCTGTCCTGAATCGGCGCGATGTATGACTATTTTTGACATTATGAAAAGAAGTTGTATTTGAAAATATAATGAAATTGTGTTTGAAAAAAGGTGAACTATTTCCTTTAAATGCATGGTATAAAACATCCAAAGCCGAAAAGTCTTCGGGCAATTCCAGAATGCTTATTCTGTTTTGGATTCGTTTGTTTTTATTCAAGGCCTCCTCTAAGGAATTTTCACCGTGGGCATCTAGACTTCGACTTTGGGGGCAAACATTTTAAATACATGTCGTGTCAGTGAAAGTTGTTGACCGGGGCGGGGGCGGGAGTGGGGGCGGGAGTGGGAGGGGGGGCGGGTCGGGTCGTCACCACGAAGAGTCGTTGACGGGGGGGTAGCGTCGGGTGCTCATCGCGAAAGATTCGTTGAAACGGGCCCGTGGGGACAGTTGAACAGGTTTATTGCCCGTCGACTGGCCGGTTTTTTTTCGCGTCCCTGAGTATTTCAAAGCGCTGCGGGGACAAATCCTCCCATTTAACATGTTTAAATAGTCCCTGGTTTGATTGCTTTAGATCGGTCAGTTATTTGTTCAACCATGGTTGACATGGAAGCCCCTACTAATAGCAAGTTTACATACAATACACGCTAAAGCCATGCCGATCGGTACCGGTCTCCCCTGAATGGGTGGTCCAGTTTAGCCAGAAAGCGTGTACCAAATAAATAAGCTCATGCGTTATTAAGCAAAACGTATTTCATGTGGAGCAAATTTCAATGGGGATAGCAATCCTATAGGCATCTTGTATGGGCCAATTCCCGTCGCGCCTCTAATCGCCTCTAACCACCTCTATTCTTCTCTCAGTTGCTTCAACTGATACTGCTGTGTTAAAGAATACAACTGGACCAAGTGGGAGTAACTTTGAGGTTAGAGGTGCGACGGGAACGGGCCCTTGGAGTCTAATCCTATAGGACTAGTAATACTAAAGAAATTTAATCTTAAAATAATCAATTTTTCTGTAAGAACCTAGTGTAAATACCTGCATTTACTATAGGATTTATTTTATGATATTTGTCATATAGGAATAATAATCCTATATAAATAATAATCCTTTATAAATATACTTTTTTATGAACCCATTTTTCTATCAGAAAGTTCTTTAAAAACTCTATTGGACAGTCTTGGAAAAATTCACGTTAGTTGGTTTTTAGACCACCAACAAATGCTGTACTCCCAAATCATGACTGGTAAAAATATATTTTTGTACTCCTCATTAATATTTATTTAATATTTGTAATGAATATTGATAATACATTGACATGTATACATAACATTGACATGTATACATAACATTGACATGTATACATAAATGTACATTGAAATGTATACATAAATATATGAATCATAGATAACAGTAGTACTACTGTTATCTATGTATGAATACATGACAAGTTATAAAACATTCATCATTAATATATCAGTATTTCTTATTTTGGCCTACCATCAACATATTTGTGTACTCTTCCATTGTGAAGATATGTACTCCTACACCAAAACAAGAAATTATAATTCCCACCCTGTCCCTGCTATGGGATTTATTTTATAATGGAATCCTTATAGGAATCCTACAAGATGATGATTTAGGCTAAAGGGCACTACAACTATGTAGTTATGTGGCACCCATGGAATCCTATAAGAAATTAGAAATCCTATCAGACTTATTTACTAGGAATATGCAAACAGTTCCTTGCATTAACAGACTGCTTTTCTGTTTATTTTATCAATATACTTTTACTGTACTATTGCATAACAAAACTATAAGCTGATTAGACTTCCAATTAGTTGAAGGATCTGCAAAGACCAAAAACAAGACAAATGTAACAACTAGGCACCTCTCATTACAAAGAAGTACACAAAATGTGGTCAATATGAATTAAAGCAACACTCACAACTCACATGGATGTTTCATGTTTATTTCTCTAAGCTCACTTTAACCAATTTAACCAACCAAACCAACCATTTTGCAATATATATATATATATATATAGGTTGTATTATGTAATGTTATATATTGGTTTTGTTGCATAACAATAGTGGATTAAGATGAGTGCCTATGCCATGCAAACCATTTAACATGGGTAATTAAGTGTTATTTACACAGAACATGTAACAGATCTGCAATAATATTGGAATTATGTCATACCTACCTAAGCTTCCAATCAAAAGGAAGTCCATAGTGCTGTGGAAGCATAAAAATGCTGCCTACCTCACTCAGCCACCTGCATAGTAATGGTAGATAACCTCTAATAATAAAATGTTCCTTCTGAAACTGTGATAATGTGTATTTCCAGTAAGGATCCTTCTAATGGTCCCAATCTTCTTCCTTGTCATGACCTCAACTCAGTAAGGAAGCCCAAACAGACAAGTAAACCAGGCGAGACACATTAGCGACAATCATTAAATTCCTGTCACTGCTGGAAATGCATTTAGGCACTTACCGTGTCCATTGGTGCATGAAGAGCCTTTTTGATTCAGCACGTTTTCTGCTGAATTCGACTGACGGCTAGTTCCGTTGCTGGCTTCATCGTTGGTTGCAGTAATTCTTGCCATCAATTGCAGGCAACTAACAAATAGGTGTGAAGAAACAAAACCGCGCCGAACTTATTAACTAAGCTGGCTGCGCACAATTTCAGAGTAACAAGGAGCACAATTATAGAACGTAAGCTCAAACAAAAAGCTGCAAATATAGTGTGTTTGGGAGAAAGGGGGCGGAGCTCGACCACCTCCACGACCACCGCAGTGAAAAGAGCCGCTGGCAGTGCGACGGGCGACTGGGCGGCTTATACATTGATCTGCGCCACAATTCCTGTCAACTGCGCCACTTCACGCCGCGTGAAAACACGTGACAAATGAATGGGAAAAAATGTTGCAGCAAGGTTACCATGTGGAATCACGGTAGATAAAAACCGTTGTTTATATATACTCTGATAAAAACCGAATGAAGTGCGGAGAAACGAGCCGGCAATCGTCCGTGGGAAGAACATATTTCCCCCAACTTATGAAGAAGCATGGAACTGATATATTGACGTTACGTAACATAATGGATGGTTGGATAAATCAGGCGCGGATCCAGGATTTCGGTCAGCGGGGGGAGGTTGCCGTGCAAAAAGATGCGCCCTCCGGGCACGCTATTAAAAGCGAGACCCGACTCAGGGGGCGCACGCGGCACGCCCCCCCCCGGATCCATGCCTGTAAATGTGCTGGGGCTGGCTGATCAAAAACATTGATTGGTGAAAGGAATGAATGAGAGTAGAAGCTGTAGCGGACATGGGCGAATCCAGGAGGGGGAAGGGGGGAAATCCGGCCATGCCCCCCATAAAACGTTTGAAATTGGAGCAAAATTGACACATTTCCTGATATAAAAGAAAATCTAAGCAACATTTTACAAAGGGAATTATGTTTTAAATCAGCTATCTATGCATAAGCAAGCAGAATCAGATGCGTTTTCAAAATTATGTGATACTCATTGGACTTCCCCACTAACCATCGGATGCCCCTCCCAAGCTACCATTCTGGATCCGCCTCTGGGTGGATCGATGGGGCGAAAGGCCATGGCCTTACACATTTTCCGATATAGGAAAAAATCGAAGCATTTTTTACTAAGAAAGTTTGCTATCAATGCATAAGCAAGCAAAATCCGATGAGTTTTCAGAATTATGCGAGATCTTTAGGGATTGGCCTTGCCCTCCCCCCCCCCAACCACTCGTTCTGGATCCGCGTTTGATAGCGGACGGATATCCTGAAAAAAATGATGAGCTTGTAAAAAACGACTTTCACTTCTATGCTCGCTTCTCCAGGTTAAAAGGGAGAGCGATAATTGTCAATGTCATTAGCTACCAGCAAAGCTTTTCTAAAGTGAACTAATGATGGCAAGAAATACAAACCAACTATGCTAAAGCTAAAGGCGTCGCCACTGGGGAGCCTGGAGATCGGGTCCCCTGGTGGTTCTCCCCCACCCCAGATTAGAGGGATTTTAACAGCCCATATGGAAGTGAAGGCGAAACACCCGACAGCCCCCCCCCGCACACAATTTTTTGGGCGACGCCCCTGGTCAAATATAACTGCATGGCAAACTTCGCATAACTTCATCGACATCTTTGAAACTCCGTTAGGCCAGGCCACCAGCTAACATGTTAGAGGAGGCCCTAGTCCAGAGTTGTCTTTCGCGTGGGACACTATCCTGCAATTGTAGTAGCAAGTAGGATTGTCGTTCAGCACATGTAGATGTCTACCCGAAACACTTCTCACCTCATCTCAGCCTCGAGCGGCTGGAGCCTGGAGGAGTGGTCAGTCGTGTTGACAAATTTGGCAGCTTGATCGCCATCCTCGCGCCGGCATACGTTCCTGTTTCAGAGCATGGTGGCCCGTGTGCGGTGACAGTAATCCATTATTGCCCGATGGAATATGTAAACAAAGAGCGCGCATGGGCTGTCTCCCCAATATGCGTAACGTTATACTAAGGAACAGGGCTGCAACCGCTATCTGCAAGCTGCAACAAACTGTGATCGGTAAAATAAATAAGTTTCTGTATGACTCCCTATATCAGTAATACCCCTGACGGAAAACGGAACAGCATGCGCACAATTAACAATACAATCCTTGAAAACGCATCGAAAACGATTAGCTCACTACCAATCGAACCAAGTGCATTCATTCGGTCGGAGCGCAAGTAAACCGTTTCAAAGGGCGTTAGCCTCGCCGGCAGTCGAGATTGGACAAAACGAGGCAGACAGCACAAAACGTGCCGCAACACACGCCGACATGATGCATTGTTAACGCTTCACAGCTGCAATGTCAAAATATGTCGCCACACCACATCATCTGCTCTTATTACACCGGCTCAGACCGTCCCATTAATGGCTGATATATAATCTCCTCAGGATCAGGTGGGTTAATGGCACGGAGAAGCAGGACGCGACTGCTGACAACAGCAACATCAATTTTATACACTGCTTCCACGTCGGCAAGAATGCACAGTTGACCAGAAAATGTAGCTGATGGTGTATCTTTTGGTACACGATATATCCAGGGGCCATGATGTCACAGAAGACATACGAGATTCCCTTTATCACATGTCGTGAGTCGGTAAACACTTACAGCGTTATATCACCTCCGATGGACGGCTGGCTGGCGTGGTTTAACGCAACCACTTAGCTAAGAAAAATGCACATTTTTGCCACTTAACGCTCGTCCACAGTTCAGCACATCCCGGCTCATCGTAACATATCGACACCCATTGATTAACACATTGATGTACGATGTTACATGACAAGCTCCAGTAAGCGATTCCACCATACCCCGCCTAACTTCCGAGTATATCAACTACCCATAAGTCAATCAACAAAGCACCCTGGTTAAACACTGGCCCAGCCGTCAACAAACCCTCATACGATACATATTACATACCACCCCGAGTATTGATCGTATTGGCAACTGAGCAGTTTCGTACGTCAGGGTTAATATTTCCCTCGATACACTCCATGCTATACACCAGATACGTTGGCGGTCGATACGCACCCCGTTACACCTGAAATTGGATACAATCTCGCCGATATACAATATTCCCCCACTATCACAATTTCGCCGAGTATTACACGGTGCCTTGGCGGCTACCAGCGCAGAGAAGCCGCGTATATTGAGATGCCGGGTGCGGGAAGCTCGCTATAGTAGATGCCGTGATGAGAGAAGAAGCTCGCTATAGAGCTGCCGGCGGCGGGAAGCTCGCTATAGAGATGCCGATGGCAGAGAAGCTCGCCCGTCAAGAGCTAAGCCGGGGCGGGGAAGCTCGCCTATAGAGGGATACGATGGCAGAGAAGCAATACACATAATAGGATTGCCGGCAGCGGGGAAGCCTCCCTATAGAGAATGCCGGCGGCGGGAAGCACGCTACCTAGTAAGATCGATGCAGAGAAGCTCGCCTATAGATATGCCGGCAGCGGGGAAGCTCGCTATTAAGAGATGCCGATGGCAGAGAAGCTCGCAGAGCTGCCGGCAGCGGGGAAGCTCGCTATAGAGATGCCGGCGGCGGGGAAGCTCGCTATAGAGATACCGATGGCAGAGAAGCTCGCTATAGATATGCCGGCAGCGGGGAAGCTCGCTATAGAGCTGCCGGCGGCAGGGAAGCTCGCTATAGAGATGCCGATGGCAGAGAAGCTCGCTATAGAGATGCCGATGGCAGAGAAGCTCGCTATAGAGCTGCCGGCAGCGGGGAAGCTCGCTATAGAGCTGCGTTCAGCGGGCGAACTCGCTTTACTAGAAGATGCCGGCCGGCGGGGAAGTCGCTATAGAGATGCCGGCGGCGGGGAAGCTCGCTATAGAGATGCCGGCGGCGGGGATAAGTCAGTGGATCTCATTCAGTCGGGCGGACGGGCGGACAGAGTTCGTCGATCAACTCCTGGAAGTCGCGCACGAACCAGGGTGCGGCGGCCTCCACCTTGGGCCGGATCACATTACCTCCGTACCCTGGGAATGCGGAGCGGCAGTCAGCACGAGGCGCCTACCAAACGGCTAATGATAGATAATGGCCTTCCACACAAATCAAGAGTTAATAATTAAATTCGAAGTTGAGATGGTTCAAAGTGTAGAAATGATCACATTTGACACATGCACGCTGCTAGTTGCTACTACTAGTAAATATTGCAACTTTAATTTATTTTAGCATGAAATCGCTAAGTGGTTCACGCGAAATTTGTGAGAAGCTCGGCGAGTACTTGGTATTTCAGGATCCAGAGTTTAAAGCCTGGATCTCGAAACACCAGCCACTGAAATTACCCAGAACAGCTGCTCACCGATAAAGACGTGTGCAGGCGGCGACGCCTCCAGATCAGTGGCGCCATCTCCGACCATGGCCAGACACTGAACTTTGTGTTCGTCGATCAGCCGCTGGAGGGCTCTGGGTTTGCCGCCGGACGCAGACGTCGGCTGCGACTCGTCAAAGCCCATGTAGTTGCCTGTGCCGAGGAGCCGGTAATCAGCGATAATACACTGCAGCTGGTGCGCATCGCTAGTAGGCCAGGTAATGACTGACAGCTGCTGTTCCACGGTCGTCAGGGTCAGGGTGCGGGCACAGGGCTCGAAGAACGCGTCAGGTCGGACAACCAAGCTCGTGAGCAAAAGCAAAACAAATACGCTCACATACTAGTGGTGCCAATCGGTGAAAACATTTTCGGAATTCAGAGTTTGTCTGAAGACCGAATTGGTTACGGATGGACAAAAACATATTTCTTTCAACATTTTCGGACATCCTATGCCCAAGGATGGCTTGCCGTGAAAATCACTTAGCTACTTTTATCAATACATATTTTCCTGTATATAAATGGATATATGATGATTATGGATTTCGGATAACTTAACTGTAACGGTGTTTGACACACGTGCCTATATTTATGTAAATATTGGGAATAATATACTGGATGTTTTACATTCCGTATCATATTCGTTTTTGTTTCTGCTTTCGGACAAACAATGATCTTCGGACAGTTTCGGACGGACAGCTGACCATGGTCTCGGACATTGGACAAATATTTTCTGAAACTGGCACCACTATCATATACGCAACGAGCACTGTATTAGTCAAAATGCTCATCACTTAGCTGGTTCTAGAATCACTTGATATTCCACCAGGCTTAAAGATTCCACCAGCGAGTCGTACTTAATAAGCACCTAGCGGTCTGAGGTTGAAAATTCTCTATATGACCTTACCCCTCTCCTTAGCAGCAAAACATGAGACCTGTGGCCACATTTATAAAGCAGACACTTGGCATGCAATTGAAATACTCAATTTTCCTTTTGAGTATCTTTTCGTAGCATGATCAAATACGTTATTTCTGTGCTTCAAATATAAATGTCAATGTAACTTGTATTCTCTATATCGAAAATGTGAGGGTTCCTGGTGAAGTTCAAGTATGCAATAAAATGTAAATCCAACTTAATTGTGACGAAAACACTCGACACTTTCGCCCAGCAGGCAGTCCTGTCTGAACGATAAGCCCCGACGACGGCGCGCCTACCGTAGAAGTCGAACAGCAGCTTGTTGGCAGTGATGTTCTCTGTGGGTATGTTGAGCAGCTCGGCGACTGGACGGATCAGACAGTGGAAACCTCCCGACACGAGGAACACCTTCACCCCGCGGCTATGCAGCAGCTGCACCAGCTCTCTGCAGAGAAACGCGACGCGGAGACAGCCGGTGACGTCAAAGGCACAACTCAGACGGCCGCTGTTAGCTTATCAAATGATATGTCAAGCATTAACAAATATTACATATAAATGGCATAACAAACCTTGAATATGAGGACAAAATGTGACGGGCTTCAAATGTTTTAACTCTTGATGACGTGAAAAGCTGAGCAATGGTTAATGGTTATCATCTAACTCTCAACGTGTCCACTGTCCACGGTCAAAAATGTCACATATCCCATGCTGCGTCGACATTAACATTACACCGGAAGATGCAAACACCCAGGGTAGAAGACGCAAACACCGAAGGAGAATGAAAGCACCGATGTCGGCATGCAGAAATGATGGGCTGTACTTCACCTAATACCTGGGGACACGCTCAGCGGCAGCCGGTCGGTGAAGCGGCTGACGTCTCCGTTGGAGGGCTGCAGCAGGTTCAGACGCAGCTGCAGCGCCGTCCGGAACTCGATCGAGCCGCTCATGGCCTGACGCGTCCTGGGAACACCGACCGGCACACGGGACCCACTCAGCCTCAGCCGCCGGGCGCGGCGCGGCCGTCCGCATAGCACACACATGCCGGGAGAGACATCGGGGTCGTCCACACACGAGCAGCACTCACCATTTGTGAGGGTATCAGGGGTAAGGGTCCAGTCCCACCGGGACTGCCAGTGACTGGTGGGATATGTGACTAGACACAGGGTTTGTTGGTTCTACGAGCCATCCCACACAAGCAGGCTGCTACCTAGGATAACTGACGACAATCAACACACCCGCCGGCGCCTTCCCGTTGTCTCAAGCCAGACAAGACGCAGAACCTGGCCAGGGCATCCGAGACAGGCGGACAGCTGGTGAGAGGCGGGCAGGCGCACCCACCTGGCGGCGGGACTGAGCGGGAGGGAGCGGCGCCCGAGGAAGCGCTCTATGTCCTGCCGGGATGGAGTGAGGATAGCCAGGGTTCGCAGCACGGCCAGACGCAGCTCCAGGGCGCCGCCCATGGAGAGGTGCGTGCTGCACCACCAGCCACACAGGACACCGGTCAGACAGGCCAGTCACGCTCCCAGTGGCTCTACACACACGCTGTACAGTGGCTCCACACCAGGATAAAACGTGGAAACCATCAGTCATAAATGTCCAGATTACTATATTAGCTTCGAGTGAGACAACCTTGCACCTGCGACTCCCCACTCCTTGGGATTTGAAGATAGCACAGATTCACATAATTCAGCATGTGTAAAAAACAAACTTGTGCACAACATGCCTGCTTTGAAAAAGTACCTTGTATGCCTAGTTTATATAAAAAATTGTGATGTTCATTTATCATAACCTCCTGATTCTTATGGTAGTATTTACTCCTCTACAGATGGTAAGAAAACATACAAAGTTCCAGTATAAATTGATTTATAGAATGGAATGTATCAAACATACAAGAACTAAAAACAAAATAGGACATGAGCTGCTCCTCAGACCCCATTCCAGACCCCATTCCAGATTTACACAACCTGTACACAACCTATACAGCCTAGCCATTCAGTCATTCAGTCCCGCTATTAGCAGACTCACAGTTCTGCCACCTCCTCCGCCTTGCCGAGGAAACGGGCCAGCTCGTCACATCCCTCCTCCCGGATCACAGTGGAGTCCACGTCAAAACAGACAGCATCGGCAGCCCTCCACAGCTGACGGGCCTCCTGTTCTGTGGCGGCCGGCATGATGGAACAATCTGATGGATCACAGTGGAGTCCACGTCAAAACAGACAGCATCGGCAGCCCTCCACAGCTGGCGGGCCTCCTGTTCTGTGGCGGCCGGCATGATGGAACAATCTGCGCAAAGCAAACAACTCTACTTATACAGCCACTCTATGATGTGTCATAAGGAAGCAACTGCAGCAGCTGACTACGGAGCCTGATTATGCTGGTTAGTATTCCATTGGCTCCTGGGTGGAATTGGAATCAGGCGGAGACAAATATTTTTAGAAAATGATGGAATCAGAACCAATGGAAATTTCAAGTGATTCTGTTATTTCTGTTAAAAAAACACTCTGACCATTAATTTAAGCTGCCCTGAAAGTACTTTTTTCTTTGAGCAATACTGTTTTGTAATTGTAATAATAATATTGTTTTGCACCTTCGTTAGATTTTGAAGATTCTGAACTGTCACGATTTTTAAACACAGGACAGTTTTTGAATAGCAAAAATATAATATACCTGTAATTGTATACAGGGGCGTAGCCAGCATTTTCCGAGACAAGTGCATCTGATAAGGGGGCGTCACAGGGGGGGGGGGGAGTCCCCATACATATCTGACGAATTGTGATCCCTCAATAATATAATTTTAATAGTTCAAATTTCAGGCCTGAGAGGGCCCATTCTAGGCCTGAGAGAGCTCATTCCAGGCATGAGAGTGTCTATTCCAGGCCTGAGAGGGCCCAAGGTAGGCCTGAGAGGGCCCATGCCAGGCCTGGGAATGTCCATGTCAGGCCTGAGAGGGCCCAATGTCAGGCCTGAGATTTGCACCCCCTGGCTTTGCTTCTGCCTGTATAGCATGTTTTATATTATTATTTGTATTATCTATGTCATTTGTACAACATGTATATATGATATGATCTAATTATGTATGCAGTGCAAGGTGGAATCAATGGAATCAGATTCTGAATCAAGCTTTTCAGGTGCCCTGTAATTGGGTTTGGAATATATTCCCCTAGAAGAAGAAAAAATTGAATCAGAATCAGACTCAGACCCATCTGGCTTGGCATGGAATCTGAATATATTCTGCTGAAGCAGAATCAAGCACAAGTCTGGTTGTTAGGCAATATATTGACAAGTCTTTTGTGAAGTGAAAATTGAAATCAGAGGTGGATTTGGCCTCAAGGGCAGGGTGGGAATTTTGCATTTTTGTTGGTGTAGGAGTACATGTCTTTGCAATGGAAGAGTGCAAAAATAACCTGATAGTATGCCCAAAATATGAAATACTAAATTTTTGTATTCTTAGAATTGATGGACAATGATGGGCCCTACTGTACTGACCCATTCGAATTATTGGCGATGGCATATATTACATTTAAATATATTCAGTCATTCTTGCACTATTCTTCGGGCCATGAGCTGATCACGGTTACTCTTTCTGTTACTCTTTCCATTGCAGAAGAGCGGGTACTCCTACAACCACCGTTTGTGACCCTTAGAGTCAAGGGTCATCTATGAAGTCGAACAGAATAAGCCATGGGGGGGGGTCATGTGGTTAAAATCAAGGTCATTCTCAATACCATAACAAAGCCCAGAAACAGAATATGTTTCATTACATATTCAGCCATACAACAATTTTTGACATTCGTTTAAGTGGAATGCATCATTTTGACCACCAAATATAGATCTTAACTTATTTCAGAGTTATATTTGGTGGCCAAAATTATGCATCATATTTCAATGTCATAGCATATAAAGGTCACATTTCAGTGAAATATGACCTTGCAAAAATGCAAGAGGGTAACAACTCTAAAAAACCTTAAGGTCAGAATCAAGTCCAATAGTATCGCTTACAGTGTATATCCTGACTATCAAAATAACCTCAAGAAACAGCAAGGTTTGTGAACAAAAAGACAGTATGGGGACGAGCGGTGTAGGAGGCAAACTGCCTAAAAGATAGAAGCGCATCTAAAAAATAGTGTTGGATGACGATACAGAAGCCTGCCATTAATGACAAGCGCATGCTTAAGCTCTAAAACAACATTAATGAGCATCTTTTATTGAAGAGCACTTTTTACCAAAAACCACCTTGCTACTAAATTGTGGGGTAGCAGGTTATAATTGTCTAGATACCAATGTAGTGGAATGACAAGATACATAAGAGTGAGTGCCACACGAATCACAAGGTGTTTGTTCCTGATACCGAGAGCCTCTCACAAGAGGCCGCGATGCCATAGAATAAATTGTAATTTGATCATGTCAAATTTGTGTAAAAAATAATGTACAATCTCTATTCATGCTAATCCTTAATTAAGTCTCTAAATTGGTTGAGTTTATGTGGTACCAGGGTTTCTTAGTTCTAACATTATGTGTACCTTATACTTACAACAGGATCTGATGAGTTAAAAAAAAATTCAAATACACTATATATCGGCAACATGTCACTCGCTCTATTTATCTTATGCGTTTGCGAGGCACCGAGGTCACACGGCAGGTAATCTCACCAAAATATATGGGAACAGGGATCTAGACTGTTTCAACTGCCAGTGACATAAATCTATAAATTTAACGTGGACCAATCTATAAAGCAAAGTTTTGATATGTATTTTCCTGCCATACCTAGACTTGCCAGGTATTTTATTCGGTCAAGTTGAGGTTGCAAAATGCATCATCCGCAAAGCTGCTTAAAAAGGCCCCTTTTTCGACCGGACCTGCTTACAATGCATCAAACTCTAAAATTTGAGGGGCGCTCATTTATTGAAAGCATTTCCCTACAGTGCATCGCAAGCTGAGAGGTAGACGCAGATAACGGTGTTTTCGACTTGTTGAAATCTCACGGAATGATGGAATGTCTCATTCCCCTTTAAAGCCCACAGATCAACATGATAAGACATGAGACAACCTATCAAATTATGCAAATATAAGTCACGTATACTTACATACAGACTAAGTAATATGCTTAAAACGCTATCCAGCCACGCAATCCAAATACCAAAGAATACCGGCGGCGCGCAGCTTCAGCCTGGGGCCGTGCAAAAAAACACAGCAAATCTGTGCGCCAGAAGTTTGTCCTTATTGCGCCATAGATGCATTCACGTCAGGAAAATTAACCAAAAACGCTGCTAATTTGTGTTTCCGAATAGAGGTGCCACTTTTCTACCCACTTGCCCACCAGATGCGGGTAGTTACTACCCACGTGGGTAGTAGCGGGTAGCACAAGCGATCATTTGCATTAAGTGGGTAGTTGGTAGGCAGAACAACTTTATTCAAATTATAAATATATACTAGAAAGATCATAGGGCAGGTGTGGATTTGGGAATTGGAATGCTTGAACAAATAAGCACTCATTAGTGCCGGCAGGCAATAAGGATGATCAAATTTTTTATTTGTGGGATACACTCTCTAGGCGTGCGGGGTAGCTGGCAGCCTATAATGCTCAGTGTGGGTAGTGGTGTTGGTGAAGTGTGGAGTGGGCGTTTGTCGGCCTGTGCGGTCGGGTCGGGTAATATATATATATATATTTACTTATATACGTGGGTATTAGTGGTAGTATATAATATATGGTACTCATCATTTATATATAAGTATATTAGCTATGAGTGTGGTGCGTAGTTGAGGTGATAGATGTGTGTGTGTGTGTGTATACATTCAGGCGCGGATTCCAGGGGGCGCTGGGCGCCCCCTGAACCCGTGGTCTTTTTAATGGGCGCGCCCGTAGGGTGTGCGCACCACGGGTGAGGCGAAAACTTTTTAGTATTGGTGCGCCCCCCCCCCTGAGACCGATGAGCAAACTCTCCTGAGATGCCGCGCCTGTTATGAAGTGTAGACTTCTCGGAACACATATTGAAAATAAATAAATTCAGTTTGAGCCCCTTTAAATTCTTACTGGGTATTGCATCCAGTGAATTTAGGCATTAAATAATTTTCACTTTTGACGGTGTTATGTTTGTTGTACCGTACATTCCATAATATTCTTAAATATTGTATTATATTTTTTCAATACATTTATTTCCTTGTTTGGTTTTTGCCATATAGTCAGTATCAAAAATAATCATTGTAAAAAATACGGGTCATCGCCGTCCCGACTTCGAACACAGCCACCTATAATGACCTATGACACACCCTGGCCTGTCCTACCGTGGACGAACAGCTCTGATATCCGATGTACCAGGTCAAGTGTGTCAGTGTCACCGTCAGTTTCCGATCAGCTGGGACTGTTGGCGGCTCGGCGAGCTGTCACCATCGCCACCCACCCTTCTCTGGTCACGTGACGCACATCAGCAAACGGCCGTATGAATGACGCACCCTGTCAAAGGTCACGTGCGACCCGGGCCGGGTGCACCGTGCAGCAGGGTCAGTATAGTCGTTCGGCAGCCATGCCGCCTGCTGCCGGCCTCCTGAGCCTGCTGAGTCTGGTGGTGGTGGCGGTGGTCGCTACCCCGCCCGCTGACCACCGGCCGCGCCACTATGGCGACTGTCCGCCGCCGCCCGAGGACCAGTCACAGTGCGATGTAGATCCGCTGCCGGATCACTGTAATAGCAGCGACTCCTACTGTAACGGAGTGCAGAAGTGCTGCCTCGGCCGCTGTGGTAGGTCCTGTGTCTGGCCGATCAACATCGGGCTACCGACCTCGCCGCCGCCGCCGCCGCCGCCGCCGCCGCCGCCGCCGCCGCTGAAGTGGGGGGTGAAGCGGGGACTGTGCCTGCTGCTGAGTATCGCCAAGCCGTGCAGTGAGGATAGAAGGGTTGTCGACTGCCAGGGACGCGACCACTTCTGCCCCGGCGTGCAGAAGTGCTGCCGCGGCGGCTGTGGCACGCGCTGCATCCGCCCTATTTTTCTCCAGAAGCCGGGTCCGGACAAAACGGACCCGAACCCGGAACCCGGTCGGACCCGGACCCGGAACCCGAACCCGGGACCCGGACCCGGACCCGGACCCGAGCCCGGACCCGAACCCGGGAACCCGAACCGGACCCGGAACCCGGGACCCGGACCCGGACCCGGACCCGGACCCCGGACCCGGACCCGACGCCGGACCCGAAACCGGGACGAAGCCTGGCTTGTGTCCGCAGGTTGAAGGCCGATGCGGGTCCACGACGCCGTGGAGACGCGGCTGTGATGGAGACGACACGCGCTGCCCGGGCCGACTGAAGTGCTGTCGTGCACTCTGCGGCTTCAGCTGCCGCCGTCCCGTCAAGCCGGGCCTCTGCCCCAGGGTGACGTCTGCATGCGGCTGCGCGCTGGGGCCCAATGGCCAGTGCAACACCTGTCAGATGGATGACGCCAAGTGTCCGGGGTCGGAGAGGTGCTGCTACACCGCGCTTGTGGCTACCAGTGCGTGAAACCGGCTGCCATGAATGAACCGGCGTGTTGACGTCCCCCCAAGTGCTTCTATACTGATACTGTTTCATGCATATGCTTATCTTAACTTTGTTGGGCCTTCAACAACTTAGGGGAGGACCGGACGGGATGCGCAATTTTGTCATTTACCCTTTTAAGTTTTTAGTCGTCGACTCGTTAAATATATTTGAAATCTGACACTTCTGTAGGAGGGTGTGTCTTTTCTCCACCAAAATACAAATTCATTTGTATTCTTATTCAAAGAAGAAACAGCGAACAGGGAAGTATAGCACCCTGGGAAAGTATGTAGAATTGATGGAGAAGTAATGCCCTTTGATTAGGTCCTCGGCATTCATTTTTGGCAAAAAAAGTCAAGAAGTTTGTTGCTAATTTGGAAAAATAGTTCATATGTTTACATGGACTCACAAACCAATTATGTGCGTCACCAAAGCGAGGTTGTGACGTCACAAGGAGGCATCGAACGGCAAAAATCGTTCCTTTGAATTTCAGATGCGTAATTAAAAACGTAAACAAACTTCGTTCGCTGGTTCCTGACTCGCAAATAAATATTATGGACGCGATTACAAACACTGGCGGATCCAGACAAGTGTCTGATTTTGACAGTTTGGGGGGGGGGCCAATCCAAAAAAATTATCGATAATTTCGAAAACTCATCGGATTTTCGCTTGCTTATCATTCAATAACTTGATTTAAAACAAACTTTCTCTAGTTAAAAGTGCTTAGTTTTACGACAAACCAGGAATGTGCAAATTTGCGCCGATTTTGGATGGTTATGGGGGGGGGACCATGGCCCCTTTGCCCCCCCCCCTGGATCGCCCTTGTGATTACAAATGTGTTACATGTTTAATAGGGTCTATTTCTAAGCATCTTTTAGTAATGTTTTAATAGGGAAATCAACTCTACAATTGGACAACATGCATAGTTACTTAAAAACTAATCCACGCCAGAGTGAATTTGATCCAATGTGGATAGCCATTTAATGAAATTCATAGTTTAGCACTGCATATGATTCTATTGCGGGAGAATATTTTAAGCAACGTAAGGAAAACACCAATTTCAACAAGTTGTGCCCTTTTGAAGACCCTTTGTCTTGTATTTATTTTCAAATGGAAATCCAATGAAAATTCACAAAGTTTCATGGCCATCATGTTTTTTTGGGAAAACCGAAACTTTCTCGTAAACCCAAAACACAAACTGTCTTATATTTTGTTTGATGGTATTGCAATGAACATTGAAACAGCCACCCATCAAACACATTTGTCAACTCACATAGCATATATGTCGTAATTATTTAAATGGAAATCGGTTGCACAATTGACATTAAATATTTATTTTATAACATATCCACCATAGTGAATTTGCCCATGCATTGAGGAAATACATATAGTTAGTACTGATATGCCTCTATCGCGGATTAATATCTGCACTACCGGTTCGACTACCCATCAACAGTTAGGCCTTTTCAAAGACCATGTCTGGCATTATTTTCAAAATTGAAATCAATGAAAACTGACCAAAAGAAAATTTTGACATTGCATGTTTACAATTGTTCTAGTCAATTACCATTCTATAGCGCGACGGGGCGGACCAAGGTAACTTGAAATACTGGGCGGACAGGTTCAAAAAGCAATGCGGTGAAATCAACAAGTGAGTAACTTTACTGATACGTAGCATACGTCACGCGATTTGTTGCACGTTGAAATATGACCACTATATGCCCAACGGTTTTTGCGTTCAAACTCAGCAACTAGGTCGTTTTGGAAGGAAAAATTTCAGATTAGAGGTTTCTCAGTACACCCGACAATCTGGCTATCTCAGTTAAAAACTAATGTAAAGGTCTATATTCCCTTTAATAGGTACAGCGACAATTTGAAAACCACCTCTACAAGTGACGCCTTTAACTCCGCTACCGGGGCGGGCTTTATCTACCCGCTGGAACGCTAGAGGAAAAAGTTTACCTTCAACATAGGGTTTTGAACTGAGAGTCTGAGACAGCAGTTTTGTGGCCCGTGTTTAAAAATATAAAAGTTTCCTTGTCTGAATAGACCCTCCAGCCGAATATATTTGACTTTTGTCGAAGTAATGTTGGGCAGGGTAAAGGATGTGGGGCTGGCAAAATAATGCGCATACCTGGGCAGAGGCTATACAATCAGCCAATCAGCTTGCATCTTTCGATTACATTCGAATCTCTTGGCTGGAGCGCAACCACTTTCAAATCTGATTGGCTGCACTGGCGGATCCAGAACGTGGGCATGGGGGCTAAATTTCGAGAGAAAAAACAATACATTTTAAAAACTCATCGGATTTGGCTTCCTTGTACTTTATTAAACGTTTTTAAACAAATATGCCTTCGTAAAAGTTTATTAGATTTCCCTCTGCATTGGAAAATATGTCAAATTTCGCCGATTTCAGGCGATATGGGGGGGGGGGCTAAAGCCCCTGCCGCCGCCCGCCCCCCTCTGGACCTGCAGGTGATTGGCTGAGCATTTGGCTCATTTGCGTAACGTAAGGACCAGCTGACTAAGGGGGTTATGTATATAGTGTTGATCAAACTAATAATTCACCTCCTTCTGTCCTGAATCGGCGAAATGTATGGCTATTTCTGACAGTATACAAATATTTATTTCAAGCAATAATCAAATCGTGTTTGGAAAAAGTAATCCAAGGTGAACTATTTCTTTTAAACGTATCAAATAAATGACAAAAACGTAGCGGGAAATGTTCCGATTAGCGACCCGGACCCCCTTAGGTTGAAGCGCGCTGGTGATTATGCTGTCGTTGTTACGACCGTGGGAACTTGTTTT